>PVIY010024606.1:0-38055 GCA_004026745.1 Myrmecophaga tridactyla
TCAACTTTCTTTTAAAGTGCACAATGTCTGTTGGATTCAACTAGTTTAAATTATTTATGACTTTTTATTTGTCCCATACATTCATCATATAATTGTGGTATTATTTTGGCCTTTTGGATAACTTCTTGGTGTAATGAATTAGTCTGTGATATTTATTTTATTTTATTGTACCCATGTCATAAGCCATTATGCTGATTTTTCACCAATATTTAAAAATTATCTCTTGATCAAATAAATAAGGATCATATGGATCTATGGGCTGACTTTCAAGTGCTCATCATCAAAACCTTTCTCTCACTCACATCATCTCTCTGATCGCTCTTTCTTTAATGTGCTGTTTCCTGAATACAATAAACTTCTCAGTTATGCGTGCACTTGCTGAAAAAAATTTCTCTACCTAGAATGTTCTTCCCCTCTTTTATACTTGATGAATACCTTAAAATCCAAACTGGTCTTGAAAATCTTCCCTAATTCCTGCTCCCACGCCCCTCCTCCTGCATCAGAGGTAATTGTTCTTTTCTTATTCTCATTATATTTTTATATATCTCTATTATAGACCCATCACATTGTTAATGTATTATTTGTTAAAATATCTGCCTCTTCTAGGAGGCTAGGAATTTCAGGCCACCTTTATATTTGTTCTAGTGTTCAGCATAGTATCTGGATTATCAAATACATCCAATAAACTTTCAGAATGAATAAGTTGCTATATTTTTGTATGACCTTCTTCTTTCCTCCCTCTTTCTTCTCTTCCTTCCTTCTATCACCATGAGACACATCCACGTGTTTTTATATATTATATACTTACAAATTACCTGCCCTATATAAGTTACTGTATAACTGTTATAGAAGAAATAAAAAAGAAAGAAAGACATGGTGAGTGAGTTCATAGCATAATATTAACCATTACTAGCCATTGTAATTTAGGACTTCGGCAGGACTATGTATATATTAAGAGTCAGTTGTTTTACTTAGCTATGTTCTAGTTACATTGATTTATAAGATGTTGGGTCATGTAATATTTTAGTTTCTTGTCATTCTGGACTTGAAAATAATTAAAATGACAGTGTTGCGATTATTTATTAATTGATCATGAGCATGGAGACATTATTTGTTTACTGTGAAAATGTTTAAATGAAAATATGTGTATTTGACCAATTTTAGCAATTCTGAGAAATTTTTTTCAAATTACGTTTTTTTTTTTTGCTCTTCTTCTAATCGCCACTTCCTGAGACTATCCTTTTCCTAAATAAGCCTGCACTTCACTGTTCCACAATTATTATGATTTAAAAATTAAAGGGATTATATACATATAAAATTTGCCATTTTTAGTGTTCTGTGTATAATTCAGTGGTATTAATTACATTTAAAATGTTGAGCTGCCATCAACAGCATCCATTACCATAATTTTTTTCATCACCCTAAAGAGAAACTATGCACCCATTAAACAATAACTGTCCCTTCTCTATCCTCCCAGCTCCTGCTAACTTCTGATAAGCTTTCTGTCTCTATGAATATGTTTATTCAGATATTTTGTCTAAATGAAATCACATAAGATTTGTCCTTTTTTGTCTGGCTTACTTCACGTAGCATAATATTTTCAAGGTTTACTCATGTTGTTGCATGTATCAGAACTACATTCCTTTTTATGACTGAATAATATTCAATTGTACGTTTGTGCCACATTTCATTTATCCATATGTTGATGGACACTTTGTAATGGCTATTATGAATAATAGCGCTATGAACAGTGGTATACAGGTATATTTGAGTCCATGCTTTCAATTCTTTCGGGTATATACATAAAAATGAATTACCAGATCATATGATAGTTCTATGTTTAAATTTTTAAGGAACCACTGCTAGGAAGTCACAGACACATGCTTAGCAGTTATCTCTCAGCCCTTGCTTACTTACTGCCTCCTTTCCTATTATGTGCCATTGTCTCAATCTGTTTTCATTCTATAACCCAGGGGAGATCTTAGAGCTAACAAAAGGGCCCAACCAGACTTTAAACTCAGAAACCAGTACCAAGTAGCCCCAGATGCTTACCAGGGCAGGAACTCTCAGTGGCAGCCGCTACCCCCTGCCTGGGGCACAGATTTCTCTCTCCTTTCCACTGCTAAGCAGGGCATGGTCATCTACCAAATCTAATCCAAGCAGTTGGCCTCCATGGGAAGTCAGCAATGATGGGATCTCTTCTTCTCTTTTAGACCCTTTGTGCTGTCTAAGTAATAAAGCACTCCTTTGCTGAAAGTTTCTTATGTGCCTGAACGTGTGTTCCCATGGTACACTGTGTAGCAACTTCCTCCACAACCAACAAACTATTTTACATAATGGCTACACTATTTTACCTTCTCAATAGCAATGCATGAAAGTTTCTTTTTCTCTATATCCTTGCCAACACTTGTTATTATCCCTTTTTAAGATATTTGCCATCATAGGTGGTATAAAGTGAAATCTCACTGCTGTTTTGATTTCTATTTTTTTTTATGACAAATGATGCTGAGCATGTTTTTTTCATGTGCTTATACTCCATTTGTATATCTTCTTGGAGGAGTCTTTTGTCTTTTCTTTTTTCTTTTGTCTGTTTTTAAATTGGGTTGTTTGTCTTATTTTTGTTGAGTTGTAGGGTTCTTCATGTATTTTGGATATTAAACTCTTATCAGATATATGCTTTGCAAATGTTTTCTCCCATTCTGTGGGTTGATTTTTCACTTTCTTATTAATGTCTTTTGATGCACAGAAGTTTTTAATTTTCATGAATAATTTATCTGTTGTTTTTCTATGGCTCGTGCTTTTGATGTTATACCTAGGAATCCATTGCCTCATACAAGATCCTGAAGATATTCCCCCATGTTTTTCTTTGTAGAGTTCCGTGGTGTTTAGCTCTTACATTAGGTTATTAATCCATTTTATTTAGTCTTTATATGGAGAGCAATATTCGAGTCCAATTTCATTATTTTCCATGTGGATGTCCAGTTTTCCCAGCACCATTTGTTGAAGAGACTAGTATTTCCCCATTGCTTGTATTTGCACCCTTGTCAAAAATTTGTTGGCCACAGATATAAAGGTTTATTTCTGGATTCTCAGTTCTATTCTATTGGTTTATATGTTTATGCTTATACCAATACCACACTTTTTCAATCACTGTAGCTTTATGGTAAGTTCTGAAATCCAGAAGTGTGAGCCCTCCAACTCTGTACTTCTTTTTCAAAATAGTTTTGGTTCTTTGGGGCACCTTGTAGTTTCACAAGAATTTGAAGACTCATTTTTCCATTTCTTCAAGAAAGAATACTTGAATTTTGATGTTTTAAGTCTAAGTAATAAAGCACTCATTTGCTGAAAGTTTCTTTTGTACCTAATTAGCCTGTAGATTGCTTTGGGTTGTATCAACGTCTTAGCAATATTAAGTTTTCCAATCTTTAAATACAAGGTGTTTTACCATTTATTTAAGTCTCTGCTTTCTTTCAGCAGTATTCTGTAATTTTGTTCCTAAGTTTTTCACATACTTTATTAAATTTATTCCTAGAAATTTTATTCTTTTAGATGCTGTTTGTATTTGCTAGTGCTGCTGGAATGCAATATAACAAAAATGGATCAACTTTTACAAAGGAGATTTATTATGTTATAAATTTACAGTTCTAAGGCCAGGAAAATTTCCAAATTAAGGCATCAAGAGGAAGTTACTTTCTCTTACGAAAGTCTGCTGGTATCCATGGTTCCTCTGTCACATGAAAAGGCACATGGCAACATCTGTTGGTCCTTCTCTCCAACTTGTCTCTGTGGGTATTTTCCTTCTCTCTCGCGAGTACTTCCTTATTTCTCCTGGGGCATTTCTGTCTCTGAGCTCTCCCTTGGTATCATCTGTCTTTTATCCTCCCATAGGATAAAAGATTATTATTACCTTTCCTGAGATTAAGTCCTTTGAAGGGACTGGGTCTCATCTCCAAGAAAAAACCTAATCAAAAGGTCCTACCCTATATAATAGGTCTTCACCTACAAAAATAGATTATAAGAACACAGGCTTTTCTAGGGTACATAAGAGATTCAAACCAGCACAGACGCTATTATAAAAGGAATTGTTTTCTTGGCATGCTTTTCAGTTGTTATTGATAGCATGTAGAATCACCATGGGTTTCTGCATGTCAACCTTGCGCCCTGCAACTTTGCTGACTTTATTAGCTCTAGTAGCTTTCTTACAGATTCTTTGGGAGTTCTATATTCGGGATGATGTCATCTGCAAATAGAGGTAGTTTTCATTCTTCCTTTCCAATTTGGATGCCTTTTATTTTTTTTTTATTGTTCACATTTTATGGCTAGAACTTCCAGTGCAGTGTTGAATAGCAGTGGTAAAAGGTGGCATCTTTGTCTTTTCCCTTATCTTAGGAGGAAAATTTTCTGTCTTTCACCGTGACATATGATGTTAGCTGTGGATTTTTCGTATATGTTCTTTATAATGTTGAGGAAATTCCCCTCTATTTCAGGTTTTCTGAGTGATTTGATCAAGAAAAGACAATGGGTTTGTGTCTTCTCTTTGTCAATTGACAGAATTATGCATTGTTTTTATTAATTTTATTAATGTGGTTTATTGCGTTCTTTGATTTTCTTTTACTGAACCACCATTGCATTCCTATTCCAAAGAATTTAATCTTTAAATAATACATAAAAAGCAAATCTTGACAAATTTGTATTCAATTATCTTGAAGACTTGGGGATTTTAATCTTGGATTATTTTGTTTATCTCTGCAACATCATTATCCAAAGTGAGTTCTGCACAAGGTCTTGAAAATATTTTGCAAGTAAAAAATGAGGAGGGGTACATTTTAACTAAATGGGTTTAAAAATGATGAGTATTTTCTAGATCTATCTTTCTTGGAAATTTATGTGCATATTAATATATTACAAAGTTCTGAAGTAACCATCAGTTAAGAAAGTTATTTAAAGTTATTTCTCTCAAACTCCTTTGACTTCAAAGCATTTTCTACATAACATCTAGAAGCATCCCTTGTAAGTAGTGTTTTGACATTCATGATAACATTTGCTAGTCTATTCGTTAATGTTGGTTCATACTGTTTGATATAATGTGTTGTAATAGTCCATTCCATTAAACATTGTAAATCCTCTGGCTGATGTAGAAAGGAACAAGGAGAGGTATCTGCTTCAGGCCGATACCTAGAAACCCATCATAAGGACCAAGGGAAAGGTAGAGTATGGATGGGCACTATTTCAAGTTTCAATACGGGGCAACTGGAATCAGAAATTACGTGTCATAGAGATGACCCTGTACTCAGAATCAGGCACCATGAATCAGAAATGAGTGGAATAAGAAAATATTAAATAAGCTTCAGAGGAAGAAAGCCTCCCTTTCCAGTAGAAGAGCTCAACTTCCAAGGATGAAGCCAACTGGAATCTCAGCCTATTGAAATCTCGAGCAGGAATTAAAGCCCCAGGAAACACACTTACCTCATTTTTTGAACACTGAGGTCTAAGCTTTGCCCACATTATAAACCATTTTTACCTTTCCTGAAATGAGGATCTTTCTGTCTTCATGTCTAGTTATTTGAGCTTTTCACCCTTTTCTCCTAGTTACTTAAAATGTCAGACAGAATTAGGCTGTGGTTTATATTTCACAATATTTGTGTTGTCTAATTTATAATATATTCCAAATTAAAAATTTCTTGAGCTAAAGGCTTTTTAATTAAAATAAGTATTAGTATATTATTAGTTAAAAGGATCAATGTTCTATAAAATTGTATAAAGTCAAAAAGTAGTGGCCATTGAGGGTAAATTATGCCTCTTTTGTCAATTAGGATTTTTTTTGCACCTCTGAGATTATGCATGCTCAATATTCCTAAAAAAGCTGTAGGATTGAAATAAATAAGATGAAATTAAAAAGTAATCATATTGGGTGGGCCATGGTGGCTCAGCAGCCAGAGTTCTCCCCTGCCATGCTGGAAACCCGGATTGGATTCCCAGTGCCTCCCCATGAAAATAAATAAATAAATAAATAAATAAATAAATAAATAAATAAATAAATAAATAGAGTAATCATATCCATAGGCAATATAAATGAGGAATATTACTTTTCTATAGAGTTTTGATAGATCCACTTAAATTTCTTTGCTTTAATTCTACCCAATTTTTAAAAGGATTTATTTATATATGTTTGCTTCCCTTGGCAGGCATGTAAGAGGCTGCAGAGGAGGCCAGGATAAATTTATTATTTAGTACCTACCTTATAAGGTGACGTAATTAAATAATGGTTACTTTTCTGTGGTCCTTCCCATATTCAAGGCAATCCATAATGCTTCCTGTGGTGAAACCTCTGTGAATAGCAAAATTGTCTTTTGATGGTGCTTATGAACCCAAAAGATAGACTATTTCATTAGTGGAGAGATTCTCTAATGTTCTTTTATTAATGGAATATTGGAAGAATAGAAAGTTATGATCTTTGTCTTAGCTAGCCTGGAGTTTTTCCCCAAATCAATCTCTTATTCAAACACAAAATACACTTCGTAGAACTCTCTCCTCTTGCCTCAATTTCTTGCTTAGGGCAAGGCCAATGAGCTTTTGAAGTACTCTGGTTTAGCTCATTTTAAATCTCCTTTTTATAAATATCATTTGCAGTTGGAAATCTGATTCATTTTAAACTGGAGAGTTATATAGTGTGCTGAAAACCAGGACTTAAAAATACATAACGAAGATATAATGCAGTAATCAAAGTAATAAAATAGCATTATGGAAAGTGGTTGAAATGCAAGCTTGAAAGCTAATTTTAAGCACTAAACACTGATTTAAAGTTATTTTAAAATCAAACATGATTTAAAAATAGCAAAGAGCTAAAGATCATATTATGAAATGTCTATAAATTGTAGTCTTTTTATAAGCCTCACTGACCAGAAGTTTGTAAGAAAAAGAATAGTAAATCCAAAATATTGGCTAAATCTAGACTATATTTTTATGCTGTGATACAATTTCTCCTTACATTATTTTTGTACTGATGCTTGAAATTTTTTTTGGTATCACATTTTATTTTTTCTGAGGATTTTCCAAGAGATATTTGGAGTGAATATTTCCCAGAATATCTTGTTCCAAGTAGTGTAGAAAGACTTTGAAATAAGTGTACTAGATGCTTCTCTTAAGTCATCTATAAACAATTCATTTCTTAATGTAACATCAGAAAAACAGTAGCTCTATGATAAACAGGAGCCTATCCAATACATTTCTGTCACTTCATGATGTCCATCTTAATTAGAATGATCTTAATCATAAGGAAAGTCTGAAGCTATAGGGACTATTGATAGTTTTCACAAATTGTTCTATTATGGTTGGAGGTTACTTACCTCCATCTCATGGCCCCACAATATAGAGTTTTGCAATGAGAGAACACTCCATTTTCTGAGATCCTTTCTTACTGTTTGCAGTGAACAGTAGGGTCTACCCTTTGTGCTTGTCACCAGGAGGAGACTCAAGTAGAATAATGTTCCAAGACCATTTGTTCTTAATGAAAGCAATTTGTTATGAGCTGAGGGAAAAGTGTCCTTTGTCCTTCTGCCAATACAGCCTTGCTCTGAGTTTGTTATTAAGGTTGTTCAGATTAATGGGATACTATGAGAAGCTTTAAGACAAAACGCATTAGTGGAAAAATGCTTTGCATTTTTCTAAAACAATGCCAAATACCAGCAAACATGTATGTCATGTTTTCATCCATCTATTAAGAAAACTGCTTAAAATTAAGTTCATTTTTCTTAATTGTGTTTCTCTATATGGTGTTCATCTGGCCTCGTTATTCATTCATTTGATAAAATGTGTTCTGAGGAATGTTATTTTCTAAGGTTCTGATAAGAATTGTACAGATGGAAATGACATTCATAAGACCACACAATTTATAATTTATGGTTGGTCTATTCTAATAAGATTAGGACCAGAATACGTCATTCCATTTTATATTTAATAAGTCCTTCCTGTAAAACCATTTAGGGGAAAAATCCTATAAATGCACTTGGAGAGTAGCAGGTCAAAAAAGTGAAGAGTAAATTATGAAGATAGATAATGAACCATGTTGGAGAGGAAAACCATGGCTTACGCCATATGACATACTGTTATAGTGAAGACTTCCAGGTTTCTTATTACCAGATATTTGTACCTGCAAATCTTACCTGCACATTTGAAAAACACTAGTGCCTGGATGTCCTTTTCAGTTAGGATTTCATATTTTTTTTCTAACTTCAGCCTGACAGCTCAATCCGGAAAGATTGAGTTTTATCTCTCTCTCACTTCCTTCTTATGGGCTGCACCTGTTAGATATTTATTTCAACCACTTTGTCTTCATTTCCTATAAATTCTATAACTGACAATACTTCCCTTCTCAATGATTCTATGAAGGAGAGAATATAACACATTAATCTAATTTGGAGCTTGAAAAAAATAACCTGTTCAATTTTTAAACAGTCTGGTTTTGAATGACAGTGATTCTATAAGAAATAACAAATATTTCCCCAGTGAGGAGATACTATGGACCATACATGCACCTTGGGTGAATCATGCTCAGCAGCAGTACTTATCTGATTGCCTTTATCATCCCATTCGGGAAATTTTAATTTTTCTATGATCATTTTTAAGATATCAGTGGTTCAGTTATTTCTGGGAAAAGCTCTGTCTTGTAATATTTTATTTACATTATGTTATTCAGAGAATTTTATATGTGAACATTTTGATTTTTCCAGTTCTTTTTATATTAGGCTATAGCCTTGTACACAGACTTATTGCTGGGAGTTGAACTCATATATAAGAAAAAAAATCGACATCTGGTATTTAAATTGAACTACTGTCTGTCTGTCTGTTAAGTACCTACTATGTTCTCTTCGTACTTTAAAATGGTATCAGTAATTATTAATTTGGCACTTACTGTAAATGGATATAATACTGGCTAAAAGTCTTGATTTGACTGAAACAGAGATGAATGGCTTTTGTGTCGCTGTTATGGGATTTCAGGCTTGCTGCCACAATATGTATTTCAATCCTGCTCTAGAAGCAGCAGCATGGAAGGTAAGGAGGGAATTCATCATTTTCAGTCATGTGCCTCTTTAATTATAGGCCTCTTTGTTGAGGTTATTCACTTGGGTATCAATTAGGATCAACTGTGACGCTGCACTGGCTGCCTGGACACATGTCTGCTAAGAAAAGCATTGAGATGACCATCTCAAAATTGTCATAAACAGAAATGACATGTGGTTGCCCTAAACCATGATCAATCATAGACTGTAGTGGATGAGGTTTGGTGTGATATAAATGATTAAATCATGGGAATGCATTTGCTTATCATGTCATCTACATAAAGCTGACAAAAATTTTTCCACAAGAGTTTTGTTAGGAACACCTGAAAATTGAAATGTGATTTTACTAGTCTTCATAGTAAAACAACAATAACAATGACATATGCCAGCTAAGAAAATAGTTTCATAGATAATTGCAAAATGTACTTCCTTGGCTCCAATGTTTATACTGTAAGACACAATGATGTTGCTAAGATTTTCTCAATAGGCATAAAATACAAATTAATTCATGCTGCATTTAAGTATTAGCACACTTTTGTATTAGAATTAAATTATAAGATAGATTAGTACAAAAAATGAATAACAGGACAGCATTATTTTTTGTTTAAATTTGAGATAATATATTATTGGTAGATTTGTTCTTACAATAAGAATACATATTACTAAAACCTTAACTAGAGGAGATAAGTTTAAAAGTCTAACTAAAAATAATTGCAATTAAAAGAGCATGAGGGTCATATAAACAAAGGCATTTTGGTTCCATATATCTGATTCTGATTGACACTGAAAACTATAATATTTCATCATTTTATTGCTTGGTATAGGTAAAATTGTTCTCTGAATTCCACATATTGATAAGCTGAATGAATCAGTTGCCTTGAAGCCATTCTGATATATTTTTCAAGACAAAATACAAAGGGGCAAGTAACTCAATAAATTAAATTTTAATTTATAATTTCCTCTGTTTTTCCCTCCCCCTCCCTTCTGTCTTCCTTTCATTCTTTTTTTTTTCCTTACTCCACCTCATCATACAATGGATTTTAACTGATAGTAATAAAATTCTTTAAAGGCAGAAAACTAAAAGTAAACTTATACTTTCAGAACATAAATATGGTTTTGTTTACACTGATCATCTTTAAATATCACTTAAAAAATTACTGCTCGTATTTTTTTGTGAGTCTGAGCATAATTTGAGTTACTTTAAATGGGGTGTGGCTGAATATAAGTTTGATGAAAAGTAAACTCTTTAGACTAGAGAACTACCAATGTGTGTGTTGCTGGTGACTTACCCTGTGTTTTCTGCCTACTCCTGAAGTGCTGGACAGTGGTTGCCCAGCCATAGATAAACACCCCAGTGGCTCCATTTCATGGTAATTGGTTTTGTATAGGTTGTCCAATTCAGATAGTATTCACCTAGATACGTTTATTTTTCTTCGCCTGTATACTGTGTGCACAGGAAAGACATTTCTTAGTGTTTTATTGGAAATTATACAGACAGAGACCAGGTCTTCAGATAATGCCTGTATTATTCACTGGCTGCTTGTTTGGCTATAGGAGAATATGAGATTAAGGATCTTCATAAAGTTTTAGGTAGATATGAACTTTTTTTTTTCCTAAAAGACTGATGCAAAAGGAAATGCTAGTGATAAATCCAACAACCTGAAAAAAATCAAGCCATAAGAGTATTTGTTATGGCTAGGTTCATGTGCCAAGTTGGCCAGATGATGGTACCCAGTTGTCTTGGTCAAGCAAGCACTGGTTTAACCATTACTGCAAGGACATTTTGTGACTGGTTAATAAACTATCACAGCACATTGGTTGCAACCATGACTGACTTACATCGCAATCAGCTAAGGGGAATGTCTTCCACAATTAGTGCTATTTAACCTAATCAATGGAAAGCTTTAAAGGAGAAGTCAGAAGAGAGAACCTCTCTCTCTGCTTCAGCCAGCCAATCTCTCCTGGGGAATTCACTGAAGACCTTCATCGGAGCTGTCAGCATGTGGCCTGCCCTATGGAATTTGAACTCATGCATACCCACAGTTGCATGAAGCACTTTTATAAAATCTCATATTTGCAGATATCTCCTGTTGGTTCTGTTTCCCTAGAGAACCAAAATACAGTATGATTATGTACTGGTTCTAAAGAAATGTCTATACCATCTGGATTTGAGTTGTAATATTTTCCACATATTTCTGCTATGCATACTCATATTTTATGGTTATATTTTTACTGTATTTCTGACTAACAGATGAGTGTATGTTTAGGGTAAAATTTTACTATAGTTGGAAAAGGACATGACAGTATATTATGCTAAGCCTACTTGAGTTTTTATCTTAATAATCAGGTTTATTGTCTTATTGTAAATCATCTTTATTCCCAAATGGAATTTCACTAGAAATAGAATCTAATCATTTGTAATTCCCTTAAGAGTTGAAAAGTTGAAGTAATATAGAAAGGTTTTAGATACAACTCTATATTTCTAATAAGCGTAATTTCACTGACTTGTTATACAAGACAGTTATTGAAAAGTTACTGTGTTATTGGATTTTGAATTGCAGAAAATTTCATAGCAGTTGGTATATAACCAGTAAGTGAAATTTTGAATTTGTAAGGTATTTTTCAGTAGAAAAGTTAAAATTCAAAATAACATTGCTAATTACTAAATAACTTGCAAATGTATCAATTTTATCACTTTATAATTATTTAATAAATAATTTCCTAAATAGATTATTTTTTAGAGCATTGACTTTTATTTGAAAGAGTTATCTTGCTCATTTGAAAATACCACTAGCTACCATAGTGGACAAAGAATAGTTGAGACTAGGTAAAAACTTTTTTTTTCCTAAATATGTACAGCATATTGTCTTTTCATAAAGTTTTTATATATATATGTATTGTTTTTAATTAGATAAATGGTGTACAGGTTTGAATCTCTTATGTAACCCACAAAAAGCCTGTTTTTTAATCCAATCTTGTGAAGGCACACCTATTGTTGGGTAGGACATTTTGATTAGGTTGTTTCCATGGAGATATGACCCAGCCCATTCAAGGTGTGTCTTAATCTTCTGGCTGGAGTCATTTAAAGGAGACAAATTTTGGAGAAAGCTCAGGGTCAAGAGAAGAGAGAGGAAAAAAATGTCCACAGAGACATTTTGAAATAAAGATCAGCAGACATTACCATGTACATGCCTATGTGACAGAGGAAACCTGGATGCCAGCAGCCTTTCCTCCAACAAGGTATCCTCTTGTGGGTGCTTGTTCATAGCCTTAGAATTGTAACATGTAACTTAATAAACCCCTTTGAAAAGGCCATCTATTTCTGATATATTGCATTCCAGCAGCTTTAGCAAATTGAAACAGATTTAGGTGTCAGAGAAGTAAGGTGCAAATACCAAAAGTGCAGGATTGTTTTTATAAATGGATAAGGGGAAGATTCTCAAAGAATTGTGATGTACTTGATAGGGAAAAGCCTAGATTGCTTTCAAGAGACTATTGATAGAAATATGGAATGCAAAGATACTTCTGATGTCACTTTAGACAGAAATAATGAATGTGTCATTGCAAACTGGAAAGAAGGCAACCCTTTAAAGTGGCAGAGAATCTGGCAAAATTCCTAGTGTTGAATGGAAGGCAGAATTTGAAAGCAATGAGTTGGGATATCTAGCTGAGGAAATTTCCAAACTAAATATGGACAAAGCAGTTTCTCCTTGCAGCTTATAGTAAAATGTGACAGGAAAGAGATAACTGAGAACTGAATTTTTGGGTACAAAGAAACAAGAAACCGATTAGAAAATTCTGAGCTTTTGGAAAATGAGTCCCCAGAGAATAGTGCCCCATGTGGGGATTTAACCAAACATAGAACCAGTCAGCCATTTCAGAAAAAGCCAGGATTGGAAATGATTATCAAAGAAGAATTTTGGGGAAGTCCTATTATCTGATGGGTGAAACAAATTCCATGGAGATTGGGGAGACCATCCCATTGTTCTAAAGGGGGTGAGCATGTGCTCCAGAGATGGCAGAAAGTCTCAGTGCCACCTTGATAATTGGAGAGGGTGGAGCCAAAAAGAGGATGGTCTCCCCAATGCTTGAAAACTTAAAACCAGTTTCCAGTATTTGAAGACAACAGGGCCACTGTGTAGACCCTTGGAAAGGGTGGGACTGCTGCTTTCTCAAGTCCCAAGGTTAAAATATCATTCTGTAAATGGCTCTCAGGGTTTGAAATCTAATGAAGTCTGCCCTGCTCGTTTTCAGAACTGTTTTGGACCTTTGACCTCTGTTTTCTTTCCAATTTCCCCTATGGCAATGGGCGTATTTCTCCTATGATTGTCCCTCCTTTGTATATTCAAAGCAGATAACTTGTTCTAAATTTTACAGGCCCAAAGCCAGAGAATTTTACCTTAGGACAAATCATGCCTGTAATTGATTTTGTTAAGACTTTGTACTTAATAATGTTTCTGAAATGATGTAAGGCATTGAGATATGGTGATAGAATTAATGCATTTTGCACATGGAAGGAACATGTCTGTTGGGGGTCCAGAGGGTAAAGTGTGCTGGTTTGAACCTGTTATGTACCTCAGAAAAGCCTATGTTCTTTGAATCCAATAGTGTGGGGGCAGAGCTATTGTTGGGTGTGACCTTTTGATTGTTTCCATGGAGATGTGACCCTGCCTATTCAAAGTGGGTCTTAATCCACCTGCTGAAGTTGTTTAAGCGAGAGGCATTTTGGAGAGGGCTCAGAGCCCAGAGAAGAGAGAGGAAGAAAATGCCCACAGAGACATTTTGTAAAGAAGGACCAGCAGAATCATCCTGTGCCTTCCCATGTGACAGAGTAACACTGGATGCCAGCAGCCTTTCATCTGAGAAGATATCCTCTTCTTGGTGCCTTAATTTACGGCCAAGGAATTGTAACTTATAACTTAATATATTGCCATTATAAAAGACAATCCATTTCTGGTATATTGGATTCTGGCAGCTTTAGCAAGCCAAACATATGGCTTAATATTTGAATTAAAAATACATTAATTTTCTTTCATAAAAGTTTGGACATGTTAATTAAAATACAACAAAATAAAGGATTTTTGGTCTTTATTTTCTGATTCCACAGTTATAATGCTATTGACCAGACTGACCAAATTATTACTTTATATCAACTCTATTAATACCCTGAATGTACAGGAATTTAAATTTAGGAAACAGTAAAATATAATCATTTTTTAGCATGAAAATTAAAAAGTGATGGCTAATCAAGAGAAGATTCTAAAAACATCACATATGGATAATGTTTAGTTAAATTTCCAAATTTTATAAATTTCTAGGTTTTGCCATTTATTAGTCTGAAAGAACCTACCCACAAATTAGCTCCCTTATTTTCAAATTGTTCCAGAGCTCACTCTAAAAGTTCCTACAAGATATTTATTTTCATAATTTATCAAAATTAAGTGATCTGGGCATGGTAAGATAAGTATTAACATTTTAATGAGTCTGATGTAACACTTAACTCAAAGCCTGTACCATTATAACTTAAAAATATTGTTTGGGGAGGGTAGGAAGATAGAGACATAATGATCATTTTTCCCTCCCACAAAACATCACATTGGTTCATTATATTCACAATATCATGTTGATTGGACCTAGTGAGCAAGAAGTTGCAGATGTTCTTGACATTATTGTAAGGCATATGTGTGTGAGAAGGTAGAAGACAAATTCTATGAATATTCATGGCTTCCCACTTCAGTGAAATTTTTAGGCATCCAGATATGGAACATGTTGATATATCCCTTTTCAGGTGAAGGATAAGCTGTTGTATCTAAAACTAAAAAAGAGGCACAATGCCTAGTTGACCTCTTTGGATTTGGGGGGCAACATATTCCTCCTTTTGGTATGTTACTCTAGTCCATTTACAGAGTGACCTGAAATACTGCCAGTTTTGAATAAGGACCAGAAGAAGAGGAGGCTCTGCCACAGGTCTAGAGTGGTTTGCATGCTGCCCTCCTCTTAGTCTTTATGATACAACAATTCCAATGGTGTTAGAAGTGTCAGTGACAAATAGAGATTCTGTTTGGAGTACGGTAGGACCCTAGCAGAGAATGACAGATAGACTCTTAACATTTTGGAGCAAAAGTCTGCCATCCTCTGCAGATAATTACTCCCCTTTTGAGAAACAGCTTTTAACATTCTACTGGGCCTTAATAGCGACCAAACACTGAACCAAGGGCAACCAAGTTACAATGAGACCTGAGTTGCCCAACTGGGTGTTGTCTAATCCACTAAGCCATAAGTATGGGTGGGCACAGCAACATTCCATCATCAAAAGGAAGTTGTATATATGAGCTTAGACTCAATCAGACCCTGGAGGCACAAGTAAGTTACTCGAGGACATGGCCCAAATGCCCATGGCTCCCACCCCACATTACCTTCTTTTCCCCACAGCTAGGGTCTTTTGTAGAGTTCCCTATGATTAGTTAACTAAGGAAGAGAGAAAATGGCCTGGTATACAACCATTCTGCATTGATATACAGGTACCACTCAAAAGTGGACAGCTGTAGCAATACAGTCCCTGTCTGGGTCATCCCTGAAGGACAGTGGGGAAGGGAAATCCTGCCGACAGTATACGTGGTTGTTCATATTACTTCAAAGGAAAATTGAACAGATGTGCACTTGGATATTAATTCATGGGTAGTGGACAATGGCTTGGCTGGATGGTCAGAGACTTGGAAGAAATATGATTGGAAAACTGGTAGCTAAGAGGTCTAAGGAAGAGGTACGTGGGTAGGTCTTTCTGAACGGGTGAAAAACATTAAGATATGTGTGCCTATGTGAATGCTTACCAGAAGGTATCTTTAGTAGAGAAGTATTTTAATAACCAAATGTTTAGGATGATACATCTGTGGATACCAGTTATCTTCTTTCCCCAGCCATACCTGTCATTATCATGAGTCATGAGCTTGTAAACAAAGTGCCCATGATTGAAGGGATGATGGTTACACATGGGCTCAGCAATATGGACTTCCACTCACCAAGGTTGACCTGGCTAGAGCCACTGATGAATGCCACATCTGCCAGCAGCAGACACAAACAATACTCAGTCTCCAATATGGCATCATTCCCCGAAGTGATCTGTCTGCTTCCCTCCATGGCAGGTAGATTACATTGGACAACTTGCATTATGGAAGGGGCTGAATTTTACTTTTATGGGAATAAAAATATGCTTTGGTTATGGAGTTGCCTTCCCTGCATGGAATGTTTCTATAAAAACTACTATCCAAGAACTTATAGAATACCTTATCCATTGTTATGGTATTACACAAAGCATTACTTCTGATCAAGCAAATAAAATGCAAGAATGGGCACATGCTCATGGAATTCACTGGTCATACAATGTTTCCCAGCATCTGGAAGTAGTGAATATATGTAATAGTGTAATGGCCTTCAAAAGGCTCAATTATGGTGGAAACTGGGTGGCAATACATTGCTGAGTTGGGACAATGTTCTCTAGGAGGCTGTATATGTTCTAAATCAGCTTCTACTCAATGGTACTGTGTCTCTCATTGCCAGAATTCATGGATCCAGGAATCAAGGGGTAGAAATAGGAGTGGCACCACTCACTATTACTCCTAGTGATCCGATAGGAAAAATGTTGCTTCCTTTATACATGACCTTATGCTCTGCTGGTCTACAGGTCTTAGTTCCAAAAAGATGAGTGCTTCCTCCAGGAGACACAAAAATTATTCCATTGAACTGGAAGTTAAGACAGCCACCTGGCCACTTTGGGTCCTCATGTCTCTAAATCAAAAGACAAAGAAGGAAATTACTGTTCTGGCTGAAGTGATTGATTCTGATTATCAAGAAGAAATAGGACTGCTGCTACAAAATGAAGGAAAAGGAGAGTTTGTCTGGACTACATAAATTCCTAGAAATGTGATAACAACCTACACTGACTTGAGAAGAAATTGAAAACCTCAACAGACCAAAAACAGGTAAAGAGACTGAATGAGTCATTAAAAATCTACCAACAAAGAAAAAAATATGTGAGGACATCTTTATAGAAATAGAATATTCAGTTATTCAATTTATTTGGAAGAGTAAAGTGTCCCTAACAAGCAAAGACATCTTGAAAAAGAAGAATGAAGTTGGAGGACTCACACTTCCTGACGTTAAAGCATATTACAACACATGGTCAAAACAGCATGGCACTGCAATAAGGATAGATATATTGACCAAAGGAGAGAAATTGATAGTTCAGAAATAGACTCTCACAGATTTGACAAATTAAATTCTGATGAAATAGATAACCTAGATGAAATGTACAAATCCCTAGGAAGTACCTAAATGGATCAAGAGAAAATAAAAGCTCTCAAGCAAAAAGAGAAAATTTCCTGGCAAAGAAAAGTCCAGGACAAGCTGGCCTCATTGGTGAATTTCACCAAACATTCAGAGTAGAATGACCATTAATCTTTTTCCAAATCTTCCAAAAACATGAGGAACAAACACTTCCCAATTCACTCTGCAAAGCCAGCAACATTCTAATACCAACACTAGATAAAAATATCACAAGAAAAGAAAATTGCAGGCAATATACCATATAAATGCAGATGCAAAATTTCACCACAACAAACCAGCAAATCAATTCCAACAGCACATTAAAAGGATTCATCATGACTAAGTGGGGTTTATCCCAAGAAAGCAATGGTGGTTGACTGTGAGTAAATCAATCATTCTAATATAACAC
The DNA here is from genome assembly GCA_004026745.1 of Myrmecophaga tridactyla. NCBI lineage: Eukaryota > Metazoa > Chordata > Mammalia > Pilosa > Myrmecophagidae > Myrmecophaga > Myrmecophaga tridactyla. Next base: position 17,791 of record PVIY010024606.1, read on the forward strand.
ATTAATAAAATGAAGAAAATAAACAACTAGATCATCTTAATTGATGCAGAAAGGCATTTTCCAAGCCAGTAAACATTAATGGTAAAACACTCAGAAAACTAGGACTGGTTAGATACTTCCTTGACATAAGAGATTATATGAAAAATCCACAGATAACATCATATTCAGCAGTGAAACACCAAGCTCTTTCCCACTACCTGTGGGAAAAAGACAAGGGTGACAGTTTTAACGTTTGTTATTCAGCATTGTATTGGAAGTTCTGTCCAGAGCAATTAGGTAAGAAATGGAAATAAAAGGCATCTAAATAGGAAAATAGGGAAGGAAGAAGTAAAACTATCTTTATTCGCACTTGACATGATTCTATATATAGAAAATCTTGAAAAATCTACAAGAAAGCTTCTGGACCTAATAAATGAAGTCACCAATGTGACAAGATACATACCAATATGCAAAAATTAATGGTGTTTCTATACACCATTCCAAAAAGAAAATCAAGCTAAACAATTTCATTTATAATAATAGCATCTAAAAGAATAAAATATTTAGGAATAAATTTAGCCAAAGATGCAAAGGACTTATATATGGAAAATTACAAATCACTGCTGAAAGAAATTAAAGAAAACTAAATAAATGGTGTCATGGTTAGGTTCATGTGTCAACTTGGCCAAGTGGTGGTACCTGTTTGTCTGGTTGGGCAAGTCCTGGCCTGTCTGCTGCAATGAGGACATGTCATAGAATTAAATCATGATCATGTCAGCTACATCCACAGCTGATTACATTTATAATCAGCCAAAGGGGAGTGTCTTCTGCAAAGAGTAATGCTTAATCTGATCACTGGAAGCCTTTTAAGGAGGATTCAGAAGAGACAGGCTCTTCCTGTCTTGGCTAGTGAGCCTCTCTCCTGTGGAGTTCATCCAGACCCTCCATCAGAATCATCAGCTTCACAGCCTGCCCTGTGGATTTTGGGCTCTGCATTCCCGCAGTCACGTGAGACACTTTTATAAATTTTAAATTTGCGAGTGTTCCCTGTTGATTCTGTTTCTCTAGAGAACCCTAACTAATACAAAAAAATGGTTAGATGTATTGTGCCTCTGCATTGGAAGACAATAATGTGGAAGATGCTGTGCTGGTTTAAATCTGATATGTACCTCAGAAAACTCAATTCTTTTAATGCAGTGTTGTGGAGGCAGGCTTATTGTTGGTTGCTTTTTTTTTTTTTTTTTTGCAGGGGCAGGCACCAGGAATCATATCCGGGTCTCCGGCATGACAGTGAGAATTCTGCCCCTGAGCCACTGTTGCACCACACTGTTGGTTGCTTTTTGATTATATTGATTCCGTGGAGATGTGACCCCACCCATTCAAGGTAGAACTTATTCTTTTCCTGGAGCTCTTCATGAGAGAGAATTCAGAGCCGACACAGATTGCAGAGAGATGAAACCAAAACACTAACATTTGGAGATAAAAAGCTAAGAGATGAAATTCAGAGTTCTAAGTGAGGACCCACAAACACTTAGAGAGAAAGCCACTGGAAAGAAGCTGAAAGCAACAAACCAGGAGCAAGGATCAGCAGATGCCAGCCATGTGCCCTCCCAGCTGACAGACGTGTTCTAGATGTCAGCCTCCTTTCTTCAAAATTAAGGTCTCTTTATCTGGATACCTTAATTTGGACATTTTCATGGTCTTAGAACTATAAGTTTGTAACCTAATAAATTCCCTTTGTAAAAGTCTTAGAAGTATAAGTTTGTAACCTAATAAATTCCCTTTGTAAAAGCCAATCCATTGCCTTCTGGCAGCATTTACAAACCAAAAAAAATACCAACACTAATCAAGTGATTTATAGATTCAATATAATCCCAATCAAAATTCCAATGACCTTTTTTGCAGACCTGGAAAAGCTGACAATCAAATTCGTGTGGAAGAGCAAGTGGCTCCAAATAGCTGATACCATCTTGGAAAGTAAGAATGTAGTTGGAGGACTGATACTGCCCACTTAGAAAACTTATTACAAAGTTACAGTTATCAAAAGAGTGAGGTACTGGCACAATGCCAGACCTAAAGACATCAAATAGAAGTGAGATCTCAAAAATAAACTCACCCATCTTTGGCCAGTTGACTTTTTACAAAGGTTCCAAGTCCAATCAATGTGCAAAGAATCACCTATTCAACAAATGGTGCTGGGAAAAATGGGATATCCATGAGCAAAAGAATGAATGTAGACTCCTTTCCCCACCTCATACCATGTGCAAAATTTAACTGAAAAGGATCAGTGACCTAAATATAAAAGCTAAGAACTTATAACTCATAAGAAAATGGGAAAATATGTTAAGGAACTTTTATTAGGCAATGAATCCCTTGACTTTACGCTAAAAGCAAAAGCAACGACAACAAAAAAGTAGATAACATGGACTTTATTAAAAAGTTCTTTGCATCAAAGGACACTATGAATAAAGTGAAAAAACCTACAAAATTAGAGAAAATATTTGCAAAACATATATCTGATCAGTTTTTAGTATCCAGAATATATAAAGAACTCCAACAACTCAAGTACAAAAAGGCAAACAACTCATTTTTTTTAATGGGCAAAGAACTTGAATTAATATTTCTCAAAAGAAAATATATAAATAGTCAATCAGCACACAAAAAGATTCTCAACATCATAATCCATTAGGGAAATATAAATCAAAACCACACTGAAATTCCACCTAAGAACCACAAGAATGGTCATTTTTTTTTAATGGAAAATAAGTTTTGGTGTTGATGCAAAGAAAACAAGAACCTGTATTTATTGGTAGCAGAAATTTGAAATGGTTCAACCACTGTGGAAAATAGTTTAGTGATTCTTCAGAATGTTAAACGTAGAAGTACCTCACGACCTGGCAATCCCACTCCTAGGTATGCATTCAAAATAATAGAAAATAGGGACTCAGATATCCATACAGATATAGATATCTATACACCAATTTTCATAGCAGTATTTTCTGCAATAGCCAGAAGTGGAAGCAAGTCAAGTGTTCATCAACAAATAATGAATAAATAAAATGTGTATTTATATAGAAATTTATATCTACATAAAGATGAATGAGGTTTTGATACATGCAACAACATGGATGAACCTTGATGATATTCTGTTGAGTGCAATAATCCAGACCTCAAAGGGACAGATTTTCTGATTCCACTTTTTGAAATAATAAAGATATGAAAATCGTATATAGAGAGGAAATATGGTACAGTTGTTTTACTCTCCTCGTCTGCTCCGGCAAATACCATGAAATGGGTTAGCTTAAACAAAGAGAATTTATTAGCTTCCAATTTTGAGGCCAGAAGAACATCCAACTCAAGGCATCATCAAAGTTATACTTTCTTCCTGAAGAGCAGCAGCCAGTGATCCTGGGTTTCTGTACCACCTAGCAAGGCATATGGCAGTCTCTGGTCTCTTCCTTCTCCCCTGGATTCTGTTTCAGATGCTTGCATCCTGTGGTTTTCTTTTTCTCTGTCTGAATGTCATTCTTTTATAAAGTACTCCAGTAATAAGATTTAAGACTCATCCTGGGCCATGCCTTCATTGAAGTGACCTCATCAAAAGATCTTACTTACAATGCATTCACACCCAAAGGTATGGATTAGATAAAAGAACATGTTTTTCTGGGTCGTGTACAGCCTCAAACCACCACAACAAGTTACCAGAGGTTGAAGGCAGTGGTAAATTGGATTTTAATGTATAATGGATGCAGGGTATCTGTGGTGATGGAAAAGTTTTAGTAATATATGGTAGTCATAGTAGCACAACATTGTGGATGTTTTAATCACATTCACAGAATTGTATGCTTGGGAGCAGTTAACATGAAGTATGTTATATTACATACATGAAATATACACAAAAAAGAAGAGCCTAGAGAGACAATAACAATTAAATGCAGTACATGATCCCAGACTGAATTTAATAATGGAGGAAAAATGCCCCAAAGTACATTATTGGGACAAATGAAAAAGTTGGGTTATAACCATACTTATGGCAATCTTAAATTTCTTGAACTCAATAATTGCATTCAATGTGTCATTTAAGTGAATATTTTTATTCTTAGGAAATATACTTGGAAGTAATGTCATAAAATAGAATGAAATATGCAACCTAATCTGAAATATTTAGGAAATAGATGAAAGCAAAAGAGGGTGAAAGACAGAAAGGAAAGAATTAGGGGAAGGGGGAAGCAGAGATAAATGTGGTGGATCTGGATGTCTAGGTAGGGGCTTGTCTTAGTTTACCAGACTGCTATTATAAATACCACACAATAAGTTTCTTAAACAATGAGCATTTATTGGCCTAAAGTTTCTGAGGCTAAAAATCCAAAATCAAAGCATTGGCAAGGCCATGCTTTCTTCCCAAAGAAATCTATAGCATTCCAGTGCTTAGTTACTATGATCTTTGGCATTCCTTGGCTTGCATCTCTGCCTCCCATCACATAGTGATCTCTCTTTCTCTCCTTATCTCAGGTCTTCAGGTTTCCACTGACTTCTGGCTTCCCATTTCTTCTCTTTATAAGGCCTGCAGTTATATGGATCAAGATCCACCCTGAATCAACTAAAAGTAATATCTTCAAAAGGTCCTATTTAAAAATTATTTCATACCCATGGAAATGCAGGTTAAGATTAAGAATATGTCTTTGCTAGGTATATAACCTAATCTACTAGAGGGATATATTGGAGTTCTTTGTGTGGGGTTTGTATTATTTTTCTAAAGTTCCTGTAAGTTTGAAATTATCTCAAAATAGAAAGTTAAAAAAAAGACAAAACAGGTGATGGAGCTGTAGAGTCATAGTTTGCCACCTCCCTATGTAGACTAAAAGCTTGATTTGCACTTAACATGGAGTGATAAGGGGACAATTGACCCCCATCCCAAGCCACCATCTCTCTAAGCCCAGCAGAACTGCAGGAGGTGCTCCATGGCGATCCAGTGGTCAGTCCAGGAAGGTCACAAGAGGACTGGTGAAGCCCCAACCCCCTGAGGACTCCCTGCAAGACAGGAGAGGGATTGGAAAGCAGAACTCCAACAGTGATTTCATTTTGAATTTGGAGAACTTTCTACTGTATATGGCATACAATAATCCTTTTGTAAATGTAGTTCCACTAGACTTTCAATATTCTGAGGTATCTTAATGCTTGCAAATCCCTCCAAAACCTTTTCCTTATATGTATATGATGATCTAATGGTTATGCTTAATCCAGAACTATCAACAGTCATTACCATTGATCCTCTCGATGGAGCTATACCATTTAATTAATAAATTCACAAGTATTTACATTTTTGCTTCTATGTGCCTAGCATGATGCAAGGGATTATGGGACACATGGACACATAAGACATAGACCATGCAGGGAAATAGGATGCAGAAGATGATTCAAAGTAGAAAGCCACAAATATAAATGAGCTAGTTGGAAGCAGTTGAGAAGAGGTATCATGTAGTTTGACATTTTACTTCAGGAACTGGCTAGGCTCCAGTTTCTACTCTCAGATGAGGAAGGGGCTTCTCATGCAATCCTGTCCTGCTCAAGTGTGGCCATACTGCTGGAGGAGACTGAGCCTAGATGGCCGAGACCTTGGTGACTGCTGCTGAAATAGGTGAGGGAGGGCAGTGGTTGACACTGACATTGAGGCCTTTTCATTTTCTCATTTTGTAAATGTCTTGCTTTCATTTTTCTTGTTAATATTCAACTTTCTCTTGGCCTGGTAACTTTGTACCCCCAAAGAATGAAATTTCCTTCCCTTAAACCAATAGTCACAGGCTGCATCCTGACATCTCACAGCCAGGCTCTCTTGAGTCTAATGCATTTAACTGACCAGTGAACCACTTTTTAGGGCACACTCGATTCCCAGGTTGGAGACTACGTGTCTGTAGATAATTGCCGTTCTCCCTTATTTTGTTGCATAGAAAAGGATCAGTACAATGAAGGCCTGTCCTATAAGATTTCTATCTTTGCTGTCCTACAGAATAAAATAATTTTAAATGATACAACTGTAGAATCACATTTGAGATGGAAAGGCTCTTAAAGGCTTTCTAGCCCATCTTTTATGATTGAACTAATAACAATAATGATTTCAGAATTTCAAAAGTAATCAAACCGAAAGGATATAATAATTTTGTTAATTATATACCTTCTTACAACCTTTGAAATTTTTCATTCTAGGATCAGTGAATTCAGTATAGTCCAGATTGTAAGGGTCATAAAACTCACTAAGAAAATAAAATATATGTTCAATGAAGAATTCATAATTGGCAATGGTAGGGATTATGATGTTCAACTTTTAATATTACTTTATGTACCATGAAGATAAAACAGGACAAGATCATGCAAACTTAACTGCAGTGGACACTACTTTAATGACAATTGCCTCCAGCATTTTATATATGCTGATAACAAGAAATAATATTTCTAAATACTGCAAATGCGAAAGTTTATTATTGAGTATTCTGTACCTCTTAAATCATGGCTTCATTAAATTGAAATATATACTTTGCTGTTGCTTTTTCTGTTTATATGTTGTCATGATTAACAAAGCAAATTTTAAGATATATTCTCAACAATTTTCAGTAAAAATGAAGTCTTTAAAAATGGAGTAAATTCTTTTACTCAATTTGATTTTTTTTAAATAAAAGCTATATTACTGTTCATTAAGTTAACAGTTCATAAACTCTTATAGAACTCGAACATTATAGAGTCTTCAGTTCAAGGGACAATATTCCCTCCTGCAGCATCTACCCCAAACCCATGGTTTTCCCAAATTATTAAAAAATCAAATGTGTAACTCAAAATAAATATCTCACTCTGGAACCCATTACTTTCTAGCACAGACTTTAAGTTACTTGATGCAGCTCAGAAAAAGAAGTAATTTATCTGCTGGTTTTTTGGAGACACTTGTTTATTGCTAATGACTGAGTTCACTAACAGATACCAATAACTATGAAGTACAATGCTATTAAATCCCTCTATCGTACATTTTATGAGAGTCAGATGTTTTTCCCTATAGACATATGAGGGATTTAGAAGTTATGAGGCATGTTCCTTTCCTTAGCATTGTAAAAAGGAGAGAAATGTACACTCTAAATATTTTGTTAAAAGCACTACAGGATTCTCTAAAATGTAAACATAGTAGAGAATATTGCAACATTGTAACAATTTTGTCTTCTTGTTTTTACTTCCCTTTATTTATTCTCCACTGCTGTGATAGGCACAATAATGACCTCTCAAAGATGCCCATATCCTAATTCTGGAAACATGTTAATATGTTATTTTACACAGCAGAAGGGGCTTTGCAAATAAGTTAAGAACCCTGTGGTGGGGAGATTCTGCTGGATTATCTGGGTGGGCCCAGTCTAATCATGTTTTTAAAAGCATGGACACCCTTAGAACACCCAGCCTGCTTCAGGTGGTGGTGGGAGGGAAATGTGACTACAGAAGGATACAGCATTGATGGCTTTGAAGGTTGAGGAAGAAGGCCATGAGCTGAGGAATATGGGCAGCTTTTAGATGTTGGAAAAAGCAAGGAAATGGACTCTCCCTCAGAACCTCCAGAAAGGAATGCAGTCCCGATGACACCTCGACTTTAACCTATGGTGGGAATTCTGACCTACAGAACTGTAAGAGAATAAATTAGTGGTGTTAAGTCATCAAGTTCATGGTAATTTGCTACAGCAGCAATGGAAATCTAATACAACTGCCCATGATACAGTCATCTGAATTGTTCATTTTGACCCCAAAATGAATTGAGTATAGCACATTATAGTATTGCATCTTTTACTGCTTCCAGTGGAGTCATATGTGGTGGTTTTTAGTAGTCCTAAATTTTACACGTTCTAACAAGAACACAGCTTGTGCCAAATAACCTCAAGGATATAATGTGACCTCTTTATTTCTAAGCTTAAGTAAGCCCCATATATGCTTCTTAATTTTTAAATAATTTAACCACATAGGATACATGATCAAAAATATAGTTAATTCATTTTGGAACTCAGTATCTTCTGCCTGTTTTAGTTTATATTTTCCCCACCTTTTCAGCTTTTCCTGCATTAGCAACCAGGAGAACAGATATATGGGAATAATTCCACTGTTAGTGAATATTACAGTTACCTATTTTCCTCTCTTCTCTAATTTATACAAGTACATATTGCTTGGCCATATCCTAATGCTTAAAGAAAACCTAGAAACTTTCAAAGAAACCATCGTATTCTCATATAGCTAGCCCTCTAAAACAGTCCTGGTTTGGCTCACTGAAATAGCATTACATCAGAAAGAAATCATTAGTAAAAGTGATGGTTTCCAGAGATTGGCTAGACACCCTCAGCAATTCTCCCAAGAAAAGGCCTTTTCTTCTCTCAGAAAAAAAGAATTATGTTTTTTACTCTTAAGTAATGTGCCAGAAATATACATATATACGCCCTCAGAAGTAATCCACCATAAATTTAATTGCCTCATTTTAAGATCAGTTCATCTGGAGTCAGACAAGTCTCTTTTCTTCTTTTTATTTAATCAAAATATAGTTTACATATCATAAAATGCTCTTAAGTATTCATATCTATCAGTTTTAAAAATTGTATTCCCCATGTGTCCAGCAACCAAAATGAGGCATAGGAACTTTCCATAACCCCAGAAATTTCCCAATTTTCCACGTCCTTTCACCAGTCTATCTCTGCCTTTACCCACCACCCTCTCCCCACCCAAGGAAAGCACTTCTGATTTCTACCATTATCAATTTTTTCCCTGTTTTAGACTATGTGTAAATCATATAATACAGTATGTTCTCTTTATTGTCTCTCTTTTGCTTAACATTATATCTTGCATTTCATCCATGTTGTTGCAGGTATTCATTTCATTGTTGAGTGGTATTTTTATGAATATACCAGAGTTTAATGATCCATTCTGTTGATGGATATTTGAGTTGCTTTTACATTTTGGCTACCATAAATAAGACTGATATGAACCTAATTGTCCAACTTTTTTTGTTGATATATGTTCTTCATTCCTAGGGGTGGAATTTCTAGATCAAATGATAGCTGTATGTTTATCTTTATTAAAAACTGCCAAACCCTTCTTCAAAGTGATCAGAGATTTCTGGTCAGTGTATAAGTAGTACAGAGTTCTAGTTGCTTCACAGTTTTTGGAAATGATAAGTCTTTTTTACTTTAGCTATTTTATTTGGTGTGAAATGACAGGTTATGTGATTTAATTTACATTTGTACAATGAGTAATTATTTTGACCACTTTTTCATACATTTATTGGTAGATTGTATATCTTTATTTGTGAAGTATCTTTTTTCAAGTGTTTTATTCATTTTTTATTTGGGGTGTTATCTTTTTATGATTTGCAGCAGTTCTTTATATATTTGGATATCATTACTTTGTGAGATATATGTGCTTGAAGTATTTTTCCAATCTGTGGTTTCTTGTTTATTTTATTCAAGAATCTATTTATGAGTGGGAAATCTTATTTTGATGAATTTCAATTTACCATTTTCTTTCTTTTATGATTAGTGTTTTTTAGGTCATGTCCAAGTAAACCTTGCTTATTGCAAGGTCATGAAGGCATTCTTCTGTGTTTTCTTATAGAAGGTTTAGGAGTCTAGCTTTTATGTTTAATTCTGTCATCCATTTCAAACGTATTCTGGGTGATGCAGTGAAGTAGAGGGTGAGGTTTCTTCCCCCCTCCACGAGGAAATCAATTGTTCCAGCATCATTTCTTAAAAATGCTTTTTTCCCCACTGAAATGACTTGGTAACTTGGTCAAAAACCAATTTTCCATATAGATGCCCAACTACAGCTGTACTGTTGTAGTCCATTGATCTTTGTTTTTCCTACTATACTGTCTTAACTAGTTTAGCTTTACAATAAGACTTCCAATCAGATATAGAAGGTCTTCCAAATTTGTTCTTATTTTAAAGATTTTTTTGGCTATTCTAGATACAATCTATCCTCATTATTCCTGGATTCTCTGTTTAAGAGTTTGCTTACTTGCTCAAGTTTAATTATAACTCCAAAATCAAGACTCGTGGCGCTTTTGCCATCATCCACAGTCATGCACGCAGAGCAAAAATTTGTGTGCCTGATGTGCACATTCACAGCTGAGTTTGGGCAATGCAACAGCCTGAGCTTTTGCTTTAGCTATCCTACTGTGCACAAGTGTTCTTTTCATGCTATATTTAATGCATGTTTCTGCACTTTTTTGTGCTTTGTATTGGTGATTTCACTATTTAAAATGGCCCCTGAGTGTATTGCTGAAACACCATCTAGTGTTCTTAAGCTCAAAAAGGCTGTGCTGTGCCTTATGGAGAAAAGTTCATGGATTAGATATGTTTCGTTCAGAAATGAGTTATAGTGCTGTTGGCCATGAGTTCAAAATTAGTGAGTCAACAATATATATTAAATAAGGTGTCTATAAACAGAAACACTCATGAAACAAGGTTATGTATGTATAGATTGAGGAGAATGTCGAAACCGTAACATCTCAGGAACATTACCCTATATTTACCTTAGGGGAAATGGTTTAGTTTTTGCTAATTTATTGTTCCTGGTAACTTTATAGTACATAGCTAGCAAAAATAATAATAGACTCTATTTGGATTTCCATATAAATTTTAGAACAAATTTGTCAGTTTAATGCCTAGAATTTAATCAGTATTGTATTGAATCTGAAGATCGATAACCATATTAAATCTCACATCATTGGCATGTATTACCTATTTATTTAAATCTTCATAAATTTTGTGATATTTTATAGATTTTGCTGTAGAGATCTTGCAATCTTTTATTAGATTTACTCCTAAATATTTGATATTTTGATGCTATTGTTTGTATACTTAATTTTATTTTCCAGTTTTTAGTTCATAGTATAGAGAAATACAATTGATTATTGTACATCAGCCTTCTATCCTAAGACCTTGTTATGTTCTCTCATTTGTACTCATAGTTCCTGCAGATACAGTAACAGTAGCTTGATCCTTCCTTTCCAGTCTTCATGCATTTCTTTCTTTCTTGCCTTATTTCACTGACAAGAACTTCCAGCAGAATGTTGAATAGTAATGGTGAGTGTAGACATCCTTGTCTTTTTCCTGATCTTAACAGAATAACATTCAAACCTACACTATTAAGAGTGATGTTATCTAGAGGGCTTCTTTTTTGTCCAGCACACTTTGACAGACTTTATTGGGGGGGGGGGTGCGTCCCACCTGGGGCTCCCACCCTCTTAAATAAAAAAAAGACAAAGAGAAAAAGGGATTTAGAAACCTTCTACAGTATCTCTGTACAATGTCATGTGGGGCGTCCTACTTGACTATTTGCAGGTTGAGGAAGTTCCCATTGATTTCTAGCTTGCTGAGAGTTTTTTTAAAAATTGTATATGATGGTAAATTTTGCCAAATTAATTTTATACATTTTTGAGATAATTAATGTGTTTTTCTTTTATTCTATTAATGTGGTATATTACATTGATTTTTCAAATGTTAAACCCACCTTGCTTTACTGGAAAAAAACCCACTTGGTCATGCTATATTATCTTTTTTATACTTTATTGGATTCAAATTGCTAATATTTTGCTAATAATTATGCATCTATTATTATAAGTGAAAAGGAAAATGTTCTTTCCTTGCAACATCTTCCTCTGATTTTTGGATAATAGTAATACTGGCTGCATAAGACAAGTTGGGAAGGATTCTCTTCTCATCTATTTTCTGAAAATACTTTGTAAGATCATTTTGAAATGTTTGAGAGATTATGTTGCCAAAGTTATCTGGTCCTGGATTTTTTTCAGCTTTTGTTTAAGAATTCTAATTCTAAAATATACAAGGCTAGGACAGTGCAATGGTGGCTTAAAGGCAGGCAGAATTCTCATCAGCCATGCCAGAGATGAGGATTCGATTCCCGGTACCTGCAGGGGGTGGGGGTGGGAGAAGGACAAAAGGCTAAATGGCTCTTTTATTTCTTCTTATGACTGTTATGATAAGTAGTATTTTTCAAAGCATTTATCCATTTCATTTATTTGCTTAATTTATTAGAATATTGCTGTTGATAATATCCCTTAAACCTATAAATTCTAAAATTATATTTTCTCTTTCTTACCAGATATTGGTAATACATGAACCAACTCTCTCTCTCTACCTAGGGGTTTATCAACTTTATTAATGTTTTAAAAGAAACAACATTTGACTTTTTAATCTTTTTCATATTTTTGCCCATTTTCTAATCCATTAATTTTAGCTTTTATAGTTTTTATATTTATTTTTTCCTTTCTTCTATTTACTTTATTCTTTGTTCCTTTTTCACTAACACTTTAGTATGGAAATATAAATAATTAAATTCCCATCTTTCCTATTGTGCTGGTTTGAAAATATTATGAAAAGCCATGTTTTAATCCTGATCCAGCTTGTGGGAGCAACCTTTTCTTTTAATCCTGATTCAACACTGTAGGTTAGAATCTTTGATTAGATTATCCCCATGGATATGTGACACGCCTAATTGTGGGTGTGATTTTTAATTAGATGGAGATGTGATTTCACCCAATCCAAGTGGGTTTTAATTAGCTTACTGGAGTCTTTTAAAAGAGGAAACATTTTGGAGAAAAGACAGAAGCCTCAGAGCCAACAGAGAGAGCAGATGTAGACATTTGGGGAACAGTTGCTTCAGAGAAGAGAGACAAAGATGTTTGGAGATGCTTGGAGCCCAGCAGACATTACAAAGATACTAAGATTAACACCCAGATGTTAAGCAAGCTAGAACCTGGAGAGAGCAGCGAAGGGAAGTCAAGAGATGAAAGCCAGCCCCAGAGAAGCAAAATGAGGAATCCCCATAGAAAGAGAGGCTGAAAGCAATCCTGAGAGCTAGGGACCAGCAGCTGCTAGTCACATTACTCACCAACTGACATGTTCCAGATCCATCGGCCTTTCTTGAGTGAAGGTAACCTCATGTTACTGCCTTAATTTGGAGATTTTTATAGGCTAGAACTGTAAACTTGTGACTTATTAAATTCCCCTTTTCAAAAGCTATTCCAGTTCTGGTATATTGCATTCTGGCAGCTTGCAAACTAACACACCTATATTCTAGCATAAGTATTTAAAGCTATCAATTTGCTTCTAAAACATGTTTCATTTATATCCAACACATTTTGATATACTCTATTTTCATTATTATTCTGGTTGAAATACTTTTCAAATTCTTCTGTAATTTCTTTTTTGATTTTTTAATTTCCATGTGTATTCCTTAAATCAAAATATGTGGGGATTTTCTAGATATATTGTTTTTTATTTCTAATTTAATATTGTGCTGGTCAGAAAACATATTCTATATGATGTTGGTATTCTGAAATGTGTTAAGACTTAATTTATGGCTAAATATGTGATTTAAGTTGGTAAATGTTATATTTGCACTTTAAAGGAATATTTACTCCATAGTTACTTGTTGTAGTGTCTACAATTGATAATTAAGTTAGTTGATAGTGTTCAAATCTTCTAAAACCCTTCTGATGTTTTTTCTATTTGTTTTACTAATGACTGAAAAGAGTTTCAAAATATCTAACTATAATTGTAGAGTTGTATATTTCTCACTTAGATTCTGCAATTTTGCTTCAAGTATTTTTGAAGCTCTTTTTACAATTGTATACCGTGAAGAATTTAACCTTTTATTATTAGATTTTTAAAATCTCTGATCTTTCTCATTGTCTTGAAGTCTATTTTTATTATTCAGAAACTAGTTTTCTTAAGCCTAATATTTACATTTTTATCTTTTTCCACCGTTTGTTTCTTCCACCTTTCCATGTCTTTATCTTTGAAATATATTTCTGGTAAAGAACATATTGTTGGGTTTTACTTGAACACACCTTTTAACTAATCTACTACACCTTTAAATAATACTATAGCACTTCATATGCAGTGCCAGTAAATTGTTACAAAATGTTCTCAATTCCTCCCTCCTATCCCTTATGATACTGCTGCCATTAATTTCACATATCCACATGCTATAATCACCCAATACATTGGTTTCTATGATTATTTTAAACTGGTTCTAGATCAGTTAAAAATAAGGAAATTAAAAGTTTCGTTTTACTTTCATTTATTTCTTTTCTAATTATCTTTCTTCCTTTATGTATATCTGAGTTTTGGACTTATATCATTTTCCTTCTATCTCAATAAATATTTCTTTGAATATTTCTTTCTGGTATTGAATTTCCTCATTTTTTGTTTGTATGAGAGTTTATGGTTTCTTTCACTTTGAAAGGATAATTTCACTGAATGTGAATTTTTTTCTTTCATCATTTTAAATATTTCACTCCATCCTTTTCTTACTTTCATGGTTTCTGTTGAGAATTCCATTATAATTTTCATTAGTGTTCTTCTATAGTTAAGATGCCTCCCTCCTCTTCTTTCAAGATTTTATATTTGTCTTATTGCATACAAGAAAAAAAATCCCATACATGAGAGAAACTGGGTGAATGCAAAGACTCGGAAACAGTCTGTTAATCAGTCACCCCTTAAGGCACATTTGAGGGCTCACATTGGAGAAAAAAAATCTATATATGTAAAGTATATGATTAAGTCTTCAATTATTCCTCATAGCTTACAGAACATATAAGAATTTACAATGGAGAGGAGTCCTATGTCTGCAGGGATATGGGAAAGTCTTTAATCCATTCTCAAGGCTTATTTTACATAACCAAACTCACACTGGTGGAAAACCATATGAAAGTGAGGAATATAGGGAAGCCTTCATTTATTGTTCATACCTTACAAAACTATAAGAATTCACATTGGAAAGCATCCTAATTTACATATGAAACATGGAAAAGCCTTCACTTTATTCACAGGTCTTACTTTACACATACAAACTCCCACTGGAAAAAATTGTATAAATGTAAGGAATGTAGGAAAGCCTTCAATAAATCCACAGAGCTGAATCAAATGTAATAACTCACTCTGGATAAAAGCCACATGAATTCAAGGAATGCAGGAAAATCTTCACTCAATTATCAGACCTTACTATATGTTTTTTTGAAAGAAGGCCACAAACCTTAATATACACATGTCAACACATGCTGGAGAAAATCCTTCGTTATACAAAGAATGTGGGAAAACCTTTGGCTATTCCGCATGCTTTAATATTTACATGTGAACCTATACTGGAGAGAAACCCAGTGAATGCAAAGATTTGGAAAAACTCTCACCCAGTCTTCAGTACTTACTAAATATCTAAGAACTAAAATATGTTTAAAAGCTTTTTAATATTCCTCAGACCTTAGTATTCATATCAAAAAATAAGAAAGACCTTAAGAAAGCTGACAGAGTCCCCATTAAAATAGGCAATGTGGGAAAGCTTTCATTTGTTCCTCATACCTTACAGACTGTTTTGTTAGTACAGAAATGCTTTTATTGTAAAATATAAAGAGTTAATAGAGGTTTTCCAACGTTCCTTATTTTCATGAAATCTTTGTCCACCATAAGTTTCTACATGCTTTGTGAGATGTAAAAAATTGAATGAAGGTTTTCACAGTTTTTAAAACTGTAATAAGGTCTTTTTCACATGCTTTATACTAGAGAGAAGATTTCTTCTTCTAAGGCTTGTGGGAATGCCTTTACTTGTCCCAACAATATTTCTTTCACACATATAAAATTGCTGAAAAAGTCCTATGAAGCCAAGAAATGTGATACGGTCTTTAAATACTTAGCATTCTTAAAAAGCACATAAGAACTCACACTGGAGAAAATCCTCTGTATGTAAGGTGTTTAGTTAAACATTTATACATTGCCCAGGCCTTAATATTCACGTGAATAATCACTCAGTTGGAAAATGCTAGAAATTTAAAAGATGTAGGAAAATATTCACTTGTTCCTCAGATCTTATTTAACTTAAGATCTCATAATGGAGAGATACTAATGACTGTAAGACATCTGCGAGAAATATTATGAAGGCAAGATATGGGAAAGCTTTATTTCTGCCTATTGTTGATATTTTTTAACAATCTCCTAGTGGAGAAAAACATTATGTATGTAAGAAATATGGGATACCTTCATTTTTTTTCATAGGAAGCACTATTGTCCCTTATTCTTTTATAAGCATGGTAATTCACCCAAAAGAAACTGACTGAAGGAAATGTGAGAAATGCTTTATTACTTCTTCAACCCACATGGCACTTATAAGGAAAGTCTACAGAGAAGCTGTATGAATGCACAGCTATAGGAATGTTTTTAGTAAATTCTCATCCCTTAAGAGACACATGAAAATATATACTGGAATGAATTTAGGAAAGGCTTCAGGGTCCAGTCTTCACTTAATGTATGTAAAATGGTTCATACTTGTAGATAAATCAAAATAACTGAGATGAGAAAAAGTCTCTCTTTGATAATTCCAGCACTTGGAGTCATTTCTGTGACCCATTTCACCTGAGAGTTTATTTTCTTTACTGTGAATTACAGTTTTATACTTATTTGTGAGTCTGCAATTTTTTATTGTATGCTGGTTATTTTGTGTAAAATACAGCAAAGACAAGTACATTTTTATCTCATGAAATTATATACTTATTCATTTGTTTGACTGCTAGTGTGGGGAACTGAGTTAATATTATAGGTATTTGATTTAGGCTTGGGCTTCGTCGTAGCTTTAGTTAGTTTTAGTTCATCACCAGTTTCAAATTTTTGTGGGTCAGGACTTTTCCTTCAGCAGAGATTTAGATCTTACATGGTAAGAAATCAGCAGTCTCTTTATGTTTTACAACTTAGTTGCCAGCTTTCTGAATGAGAGGCTCTGCTCTCACTCACTCTCTGCTTTAAACACTGGCAGCCAGCTTTTGAATCGCTGAGGCTTTCTCTTTGTTCTCCACTGCCACCCCTTTCTGAACATTAGGAGAACTTTTTCCACCCTGCTGCCATTTTTCCAGCTTTTTGAGAATCTCTGTAGTGCAGTCAGGGACAGCTCAGAAATCTTCCGAGAGATTTCTGTCAGCCTGACTGCTCTACCGCTAGTCTTTAGCAAGCCATAGCCTAATATATGGGGAAGGTTCATGCACCTCAGGGGTTGAGGAAACCCACAGATTTTCCAGACTTTGGTGTATTACAATTACTCATGCACTCAGTGAAGACTCATGAAAAAAAGGAAGCGTAGAATCCATGCAACTGGAGGTCTTCAGGATTTCAATCCATCAATACAGTCCACATATGGCCATTAAAATTTCATTAAAAATTTAGCTGCCTTCTCCTTTCCCTAGTTCATGTGGTTTTGATCAAATCACTTCATGTATATTTTTTTCCCCAGAAAGGTCTCATCACTTCCTGGAACTTCATTCATTCAGGTTTTTTTTGAGAGCCTCAGCTAGCTGACAGGTATAAAATATATACAACTATAATATTATAGCTTATCTGTATTGTTTTCATTAATATTGTGAGACCAAGAGTCTTTCCAACTGGAAGCAGAAGTTTAAACTGACATTCTTCTTAAATCACTAACTGATGTTGCAAACCATAGAAGCAGGAATACTTTGAGTTCTTTAGTGGCAAGAGATTGTTCCAACAGCTGAAAGCAAATTCTTTGACCACATACTTTTCTTCCATTTTTGATTTGCCTGTCACTGATGTAAAGTGATAATGAGATCATCTAAATGTGAGAAGAGCAAGTCCCTGTGAGCTTAACTTGAATTTTCAATTTTAGTCAGGTAAAAATTGCCTGTTATTTCATATGCCTTATTAAGGGAAACTCTAAGGGGTTTTCCATGCTGGCCGTGTCTTTTCCAGCCCAGCTAAACTGTGTTATCTCAGAGATGTACATGAAGTTATTTCTCAGGGTCAATATACAATGTTGGTTTCCTGAGGGTCACATTTTTTTGGGTGAGAGGAAACTTAGCCATTGATTAGGCAAACAAATATGATTGTGATCCAGTTTCACCCTTCAATGTCCTTGAACATCCAATCTGCACACAACACCACCATCCACCGCCCTATCTCTTGATTCCCAAAGATAGATATTTTGCAGGTTCCCTCTCACCTTTTCATCTCCATGCACTCTACCTTTAGGACACTCTAACAGTGTTATGGTTAATAGTTCAGGTTTTGGAGTCTGGTAGCTTTGATTTGAATCTTAATCCTACACCCTACCATTTTGTAATTTGGGCATTCTATTTAATCTCTCAGTTTCTTAAATTTCACATTTATAAAATGCAGAAAGAAGCAGTGCCTACCTCACATGGTTATTTTGAATATTAAATTCAATAATAGGTGAAAACACTTAGAACAGTTCCTGACACACATTGTAAGCACTGAATAGATTTCAACATTGTTATTATAACATAGTGCTTATTGAACACTTTAAAAAGGCCAGGTAATATGCTAAGCAGTTTACAAGCATTGTTGCATTGATGGATCTCTAAATACTGTGATATGAGGATTATCATCTCCACTTCGCAGATAAGGAAGCTTGAACTCAGAGAGGTTTGACTGCACAATACGTAAGGTAAGGCCAGCAGTCAAAACCAGGTCTTTTTTATTTTAGAGACACTCTTTACCACCACCTATTAGCTTCCATCTCCAGTGGCATTTCCAGGAAGCTTGTTCCAGAATTCACCTGCATGCCA
Organism: Myrmecophaga tridactyla; assembly: GCA_004026745.1. Lineage (NCBI taxonomy): Eukaryota > Metazoa > Chordata > Mammalia > Pilosa > Myrmecophagidae > Myrmecophaga > Myrmecophaga tridactyla. Next base: position 36,386 of record PVIY010024606.1, read on the forward strand.
TTTGCAGGGATTTAATTTTTCAGTAATTAGGAATCCAGAAGCTCTTAATGATAATTTTTTGGCCTACGTATCCACTATGCTCAATAGTAAATGTATATATATTCACTATTCTGTCAATACCTCCAGACTATAGGAGCAAACCTGAGATGCTCAATGCCAAGTAACTCATCATTAATGGGCAAAAACAGTTGATTTTTTTTATCTTATAATGGGCCAAAAGTTGCATTAAATTCATTTTAATAGGAATACCCTATTAGAAAATAGTATCCCTGCCTCTGTTATAGTAGGGAAATCTGAGGTTTGACTGAGGTTAAACAACTTGTCCAGGGTGACACAATTATAAGAAATAGAGTCAGGAATTGTGTCTATGTTTGTTTTCACTTTTTTGACTCCACAACCTAGATAGCTAATGACTCCATGTAGCATGACCAGCTGTCTCAGTTTGCCCAGGACTGGATGGTGTGCCAGGGTACAGAGATTTCAGTGCTAAGATTGGGCATTTCTGGGCAAACCATGATGGTGGGTCACCTTACAATTCTGACTGTTGTTTCCCATGAAGACTGAGCCACAAATGTTTAAAATATGCTGGGGTTGGAAGTTGTGCTGGTTTGAAAGGATGTATGTCCCCTAGAAAAGCCATATTTTAATCTAAATCCCATTTTGTAAAGGCAGAATAACCCCTATTCAATACTGTTTGTTTGAATCTGTAATTAGATCATCTCCCCGGAGATGTAACCTAATCAAGAGTGGTTGTTAAACTGGATTGGGGGAAGTGTCTCCACCCATTTGGGTGGGTCTTGATTAGTTTCTGGAGTCCTATAAAAGAAGGAACATTTTGGAGAATGAGATTCAGAGAGAACAGAGAATGCTGCAGCACCACGAAGCAGAGAGTCCACAAGCCAGCGACCTTTGGAGATGAAGAAGGAAAACGCCTGCCAGGAAGCTTCATGAAACTGGAAGCCAGGAGAGAAAGCTCGCAGATGACGCCATGTCTTCCAGCTGAGAGAGAAGCCCTGACTTTGTTTGCCATGTACCTTCTCACTTGAGAGAGAAACCCTGAACTTAATCCGCCTTCTTGAACCAAGGTATCATTCCCTGGAAGGATGCCTTTGATTGGACATTTCTATTGAGTTGTTTCATTTGGGACATTTTCTCAGTCTTAGAGCTGTAAACTAGCAATTTATTAAATTCCCCATTTTAAAAGCCATTCTGTTTCTGGTATACTGCATTCCAGCAGCTAGCAAATTAGACAGAAGGGTAGAAGTATAGAAGACAGTGGTCCTGCATAGATTTACTGTGTGATGACTTGCAGAGTCCTTGAGCCCTTTCTAATCTTTGGGGCCATGCACACTTGCATCGAGTTCACCTTTCTTCTTGTCGCTGCCAAGGAAATTGGAGTGCTTGGAGAGATGCAAAAAGCCCTGTAAATGTGGGGTTTTATTTTCATAAAAAATGCTAAAGCCTGTGCCATTAATTTTTTTTTTTAAACTTTTTATTAATTAAAAAACTTAACAAAAGAACATTAATATATCATTCCATTCTACATATACAATCGGTAATTCTTAATATTATCATATAGTTGCATATTCATCATTTTTTAGAACATTTGCATCGATTCAGAGAAAGAAACAAAGAGACATCAGAAAAAGAAATAAAACAATAATAGAGAA
>PVIY010024607.1:0-37831 GCA_004026745.1 Myrmecophaga tridactyla
ACTTTCTTTGAAATTAGTTGTACACTACACAAATAGAAATGTTGCATTTTGTTTTTATATCTCACATGTTCGGAGTCTTAGTTTCCTTGGGCTTTTTTCTTTCTTTTTCTTTTTTTAAATAAGAGAACCAGTTGTTGAATTTAATATGATTATATTTTTTCTTCTATCATGAATACATCTTTTTTTTGAATGTTGATAGTTTAAAGTATGATTTGGCTTATAATTAAAAAGTCTGAATACTTTCTGTGTATTCTGTATTCCTTCTCACAGGGGATACTACACTAATTTAGATAGTGGCAGATTTGGGTAAATTGGAGAAATCATGATATATTAAGAAGAAATTAGTCTTAGAAATTCTATACTTCAATTTTTTTGTCACTAGCATAGTTTAGAAAAATGAAAATACTCTAACCACAAAGGACTAAAATGTGTATATGAATTATAAACCATAAATATAAATGTAAAACTGAGCATAAAATTTATATGTATGTATAATCATATATCATTAACACTAAACAAAAGAACAAATCAAATGTGATTAAATGTATGCTGAAATAGGAAACATGAGTTCACATGTAAATCTCTTTTTATCCACTCCTTTCGTGTGTTTGCTTCTATTAAAGTATAGCATACATATATAAAATGGTACAATTTATAAGACTGCACATCAATTAATTTTCAAAAGTGTACCCAACTGTTTAACCAACTCCCAGGTCAAGAAAGAATAGATTACTAAGACCCTGGAAGCTCCTTTATACTCTATTATGATCTCTACTCCATTCCTCTTTAAGGGTAACACCTATGGAGTTTTAGATTTGGGGGAATTGAGGGATAAGAAATAAAACCTTGAGTGTGAGATTTGATTAGTGCAGGGTGGGGAGTTGAAACAGACAACTCTATCCGAAGATGGACTTCGCGCGCATGCGCAATGAGATGACAAATTTAATAAAAACAACAGCAAATCCAACCCACATGAGAAACTTATCTGCCGCGGTCTTAGATTGGGAAGGAGAATCCCCTGAAAATTTGAAATCATAAGTATCTGTCAAGAGGGTTTAGAGTTTACATTCGTGTTACCTGTGCTTCCCAAATAAGTTCTTACCAGGACATTGCTCTGAATAGGTATCAAGTGGTTTGTATCCTGCAGCAGATTATAATTTCCAAATATGGCCTCTTCAATAGATATTGCATTTCGCATCTTCTTCCAACAAGGTCCCTTTCCTTGAAACCAGGTCGACCTTTTAAACTTCTTCAATCAACAGAGCATGACAGAGGTCCTACTCTGTGACTTCTGAAGAGAGGTCATAAAAGGCAATGCAGATTGCATCTGGCTCTCTCCGTGAAGGAGTCTTTGAAGCACAAAGCTTCCATATACCAACACTAGAGTCCAGAGAGAACACATGCATTTCAGGAGAGCTACCTGATGATCCCCAGCTGTTCCAATGCCCAGCTGTTGGAGTCTTCCCATGTAGGCGCCATACTAGTGGGTTTGTGAAGCTTCGGCTATGGAGCCACTGAGGCAGCTGGCCAAAGTAGAACATTTTGAAGTATGGTATTCCCATGACTCCTCAGCTTCATAAAACCCAACATATCTTAAGCAGAACAATTATAGACTACTTTATTGAAACAAAGCCAAAAAAAAATCTTATTAACGATAGGGAAATAAATCAATATTGCCTACAAAAGAACAACAGACTGAAAGTTGATTTCTTAGTAACAATACAAGCCAGAATAATAGAGGATAATATCTTCAAAGTGCTAAGTAAGAATAACCATTAACCCTAAATTAAATACTCAATGAGATTACATATGATATTAAACATGTATTTTATTGTATAGACCAAAAAAAAGGAATTGCTTTTAGGAAAGTTTACTACCTAATGCTTATACTTAAATAAAAAGATTAAAAATGATAACATTGGATCCTAAATTAGATGTTTAAAACAAAACAATATATGTAAACATATATGAAATGAAACAAAGAGAGGAGCAGGAATTAATGAATTAAAATCAACAAACAGGAGCAACAATCTAGACGCTGCATCTTTGAAAAGTTGAAAAAAATATACAAATGCTCACAGGAATCATGAGGAAAAAAATAGAAAAGTCACAAGTAAAAATATTAATGGAAAGGGATGAAATGTAAAACTACTGACAAGTGAAAAACCAAACATGCCCTATAAGAGTATATAATTTAGATTGAAGTCAACTCAAGAAAAAAAAATATTCTGCACTATTTACTTGAGATGATCAAGATAAAAAAGAAAATGATAAAAACGTAATTAACAGCCCTGAATGTTAATTTTGAATGTAGTTAAAAGAGGAAATTTTAGGTTGTATATATGCTACTGGGAAAAAAAAAAACTTTTAAAAACACAACATAGGATTGAACAACACAGACAGGGAATTCTAATGTAAACCATGGACTACAGTTCATCGTACAATAGTAGTAATATTTTTTATCAGCTGCAACAAAATGTACAACATTAATGCAAGGTGTTAATAATAGGGAAATATATGGAAACTTTGTATTTTTGGCATGATTTTCCTGTAAGTCCACAACTTTTCTAATAAGAAAAACACACACACAACAAATTTAGACAGTGAGAAGGAGAAGGAAGAGAACAAGGAGGGAGAAAAGAGGCATTCGGATGGTATTTAATGTTCTGTATCTTACATTCTGTGAGGGATACACAGATATTTGTAGTTTTATATTTTATTACACTTACATATTCTGTTCTGTGTATGAAATATTTCATAATGATATTTATTAGAGATAATTTTCATAAAGGGTGATAGTAATTGGGATAACTAAGTGACTCTACCTATGTGAATGTAACAACTTTCCATCAATTTTGAATACATTATAGCAGATTTTATCTTTCCTAATTTGGAGCTAGAAGATAGTGTAACTTTAATACAGCTATGATTACTCGCATTGCAGAAAGCAACTTATATCTTGAATATCTCATCTGTGACTTATACTAAAGAGACACTTCATTTTTCACTACAAAATGATATTTAATTACCTAAAACAAATTTTTTTCTGGTTAAAACATAAACCATATTTTAATTGAAAGGTCCATACAACAAATATTCCAAAATAGTCATTTAACTATAAAGTAGAGTTGTTTTCAGAATACCATTATTTCTCCACTCTGTTTGCACAGACAATTTCCTGTGGCATTTCAGTGGTACTTTTAATTGTTCTTGAACTGTCTTAATGATCCAGAAATTTAAAAGAGGTCATGATACAGCCAATAAATATTTTCAGACCTTGAAATACTCAAATAATGGAAAACATGCCTTTGTAAAAGTCAGACATGTTAGTCTTTGATTCTTTTTATGGTTTAGACTACTTTATGACTTTCTCTCAATAAAAGCCATAAAATTAAAATGGCCATGCTAAGGTTTATGAAGCGCCTCTGACCCAACATGGTGAGACTAAAGCTAGCAAAACTGTTTCCTGAACCTGCTAAAATACCTAAAGGGAATATTTTTACAATATATTGGCAGGGAAATCCATTTTGGGGAAGACCCCTCATCTGGCAGCTGCACACAGAAAGAAAAGCGTCTACCGATCATATTTAAACATTTCAAAATATACATCAAAAGACACCTTAGCCATCATTCTTTGAAGAGAAACAATTCAGAAAGATCTGGACAAAAAATAAAATCTAATAATTACTGAAATCCTGAGCAATAATAATTACTCAAATTCCATCTCTCATTGCATTTCTTTTTAATAGAAGAGACAAGAAATGCATGATAAAAACATTGGTCATTGGATTCAATTAAATTCCTCTCACAATTATTGATTTCCTAAAAATAAGAGCCACATCATCTTAAAGATTTGATTTAGGGGAACGAAACCTATGTTCAAATTAAATTAACAAGGATTTTTCTCTAATAGATTTAACTTTTCTGCCATAAACGTTTTTGGATAAGGGGCTTGAGAGTCATATGAATTGTGCAATACATAAAAATAAATACCACTATGGCCAAAGAAATCTTGCAATCATTAGCTCTTATTGTCTGTTGACAGTAAAAGAGGCAATATGATATAATAAAAAATTGATGGAGTCACTTTGAGTGACATCTACTCACAACCTGACTTTTGAAATATTTTATTATATTATTTTTCTTGGTCATCATTAAGGAAACCTAATCCAACAACAGCCTTAACAAATTATGACTTTTTTCCTCTGTTTATCATTTATCATTTAATAAGAAAGAAGTGGTGATGTACTAGCTATAACAGTGCATAATTTGCTACTACTGTATCTGCAATACCCATGGACTCTCCCCAAGATTAAGATGACTGCCATGGCACCAGTAAAAACATACAGATTCAAGGCAGGAAGAAAGGGGGCAGGTTGGCTCAAGCTATTAACTGTCCTTTTTCATAAGGAAGCTAAAGCTTTCTCATGAGCATCTCTTATAGACTTTCATATAAATTCATAGTTGAAAACTGTTTTGCGTCCAAACCTAAAAGAAAAGGAGGCTGGAAGAGTGGATCAACTTTTCAAAGCTTTATAGACCATAGACAGACTATCCATGGGATTAGAAATTTGATTAACAAATCAGTTGGGTCTGCCAAAATCATCAAAAAAGTATTCATTTGTTCAGTGTATATGTGTTGGGTGTTAATTATTGTTCTAGGTGCTATTTGGATACTATATACATATATGCTAAATATGCATACTATTCACACCGATAAAATAGATGTACAAAATAATTTGAAAGCATACCAGTTCAAGAAAAAAAGATCAAAATAGCAGTTTATATATATATATAATATTTTAATGTGCTTTCAAAAAGCTGTACCTGGCCATTCTGGAATATCCCATGAAAACAAGTTTGAATAGTACTATACTAAAGATCATAAGTAAAAATTTGTAGAAAGCTTATAAATTATAAAAAATAGAGATACTATGGGGCCACGGTGGCTCAGCAGGCAAGAATGCTTGCCTGCCATGTCAGAGGACCCGGGTTCGATTCCCGGTGCCTGCACCACTGCCTACAACAGTGAGCTTAATAATATACTACTGGACAGACCAACTGTATACACTTGTCATTCCTTTGCTACTGCCATTAAAATTTCTTTTTTTACTAAAGAAATGATAGAATAGATATATCTTAGGGTAGATAGTAATACTTTTTGTTCTGGGAGAAAATATTGGGGAATGAAAATAAGAGAATTAAATGAAATCATTTAATTGTGAAATCACAAATAAAATCCTGGAGGAGATAAAATAAAGAAAGAAGGAGAAAATATCATCCTATCACAGCAAAACCACTTATTTGGTAAATTAAAGATAAATTTTTAAAATATATAATTTACATCTCTTCATTTCATATTAATAATAATATAAAGCAAGTTGAGGTCAATTTATTTCCTTTTTTGAATTGAAAAAAGCCAATTCTAGAAATTTCAAAAATGAGAAAATGCTATAAAATGCTATTAAATATATTCTATTAAATTGCTTTTTAAAAGGGTTTTAAATTTCTATACCAAGATATACATTGTGTCAATTTTTTTTACTAATTTTATATTTAAGATATATTTGTGGTCCAAAAGAGAAATGATTTTCTTAGCTAAATATCCAAATATTTCATGAAGGAGCTCTCAGTTGGCACAATGTTTGAGTCAAATCATCTCTGTCTTCTGTGTTGAACATTCTACTGAACCATTTCCCATGTCAAGCAGAGAGAAGACATGACAGGGATTTAACATTTTTAGCTTGTAATCCTCATTTTTGACTCTCCTTGAAATAAATTTGTTTTTGTTCCCTGCTAAAAGTAATGCCCCATCCACATTTGGCCCTTCAGTGGCACCTCATTCTTCCAAAACATTATGAAGTCCATACATGTATTAAGTTTTATTAGAGAATGCTGAGAAATAATCATTGCATATACATTAAAGATAAGAAATTAATTATAATGAAATATTTTATTTAATCCCTATTTCAAAATATTATTATTTTTACTAATGTGACATTTAACATTCTTCTTCTGTATTAACTTTTCAAACTCCATTCCATATTTTACATTTACAGAATATCTCGATTTAGACTAATTACGTTTCAATTGCTCAAAAGCAAAAATATGGTTAGCAGCTACTGTACTGGACAGTCAAGTTCTGAGATACCTAAGAGGTAGCCATTCAGTTTCTAGTTGACTAAAGAGGCCCATATACTTTAGTAATTTTGCTGAGGGCGGGATTGAAATAACTTTATATAATTTGAGGTACATAAACACAAATGCATGCCTAAATAGAATGCAAAACCAACCGTACATGGAGATAAATCAAGCATGTACCTTAAGATAAAATTTAGACCGCATATAAGAAAATATTTAGAAAATGACTATTAATCTGTTTTCAGTGATGAAACATTGGAAACATAACCATCCAATAGTAGAGCACTAACTGAATAGTTTCTGATATAAACAAAAAATAAAACCTTATGAAGGCAAAAAAGTTGATGAGTATTTAATATATATTACATTTCTTAATATGGGTAATATACTCATGAGATATTCTTAAGTATTAGAATTATAAGACATTATGTATGATGTGATATGACCTCATTTTGGAAAAATAAAAAAAAATTATCATTATTTGAATGTATTTGTGTAGTACAAAAGTTTGAAAACCTAAAGATGAAACTCTTTAAATTATAATTTCTGGATGTCTGAATTATGAATATTTTGTTTCATTTTCCATGTGTGTATTTGCATTTTCTAAAAGATACTGATTTTTATTTGTCACAGTAGATAAAACATGGTATAGCATTATGTTTGAATAGATAATCTGAAAACCTGTCCAGAATAGACACTAGCATATTGTGTCTACGGCAAACTATCAAACATTCATTTACATGCATAAATGAGGTCGTTGAGGGAGGTACAATTCCTAACTGTTCATAAAGAAGAAAGAATTCAAACCAAGTTCAGCAAGCACTTGAGGCTGAGGTGGATGGGATTTAAGAATGAATAAGGAGCATCTCTATAAGCTAGAAGATTTGGTGTTAACATCTATACAGGAAGACAAACTATATATTGGACATCTGCAAAGGTAATGTTTGAAATGGAATCTGCTGTCATCGAGCTAATCCTCAATGAAAAAAGTTGGCTAAAACCCATGCACTAACATAGTGAAATGAGAAATTATTTATTTTTCTCTAGGGCCCTTACCAGGGTATCTAAGAATGTATAACTGCATTTATACCATCCAATAGTTGTGGGGTTCAATTTATACCACATGCATGACCTAGGAAAAGTCTAGGTGATAAATGAATATAAAATTCTATCCTAATGATATTCCTGTGACAAATCAAATTCTAAACTCAGGCTGCAAGATTTTCATAGAAATCGCATCATAAAATATTACCTTATGTTATAAATTTACAAACTACTAGAGTTACTGCTGCTGTGTAACAAATTCCCACAAAACTTACTGGCCTAAAACTATTTGTTCATATGCTTATAGGTACTGTGGGTTTGGAATTCAGATGAACATGGTAGGAATGTTTCATTTATTATATGATGTCCAGGGTCTTGGTTTGCATGAAAACTTGACAACTAGAAATGATTCCAGGTCTGGTGGCTGGAGAAGTCTTTACTCACACATCTGGGCATACATTTTGGCTGTTTTCTGGTGTGGAGTGAGTTGCTATATGGTACATCATGGGGACACAAGTTCAGGCACAACAGAAACTTTCAGCAAATGACTGCTTTATTACTTACATAAGACAAAGGGTCCAAAGAGCAGGGAAAGAGATCCCATTGTGGCCAGTCATCCAAGGAGGTCAACTGCTCAGGTCAGGGTCAATGGATGGCAGCTTTGCACACCCTACTTTGAATGGGAGAGGAGAGACACCCGTACTGCCTGAGTGTGGGTATTTACTGCCCTAGGAGGGGGTCCTGACCTGAGCAAAAAGCATGTATCAAGCAAACATTTTGCATGGTTCTCATTCTGATAAACAGTGCGGGCTCTTGTTCTTGGTTTGGAGTTCAGAGTTCAGTTAGGTCATTCTATTAGACTAATCATCTTTCCCAGACTGCAAAATGGAAACATATTGAAACATCTGTACCCAAATAAAGGAGGGGATTAGGCAAGGGTTGGGAGATGGCCAGTGAAAATGTCCATGACCTCCACAGCACCTGGGAAGTCAGCTAGAGGTATGCATGTGAGGAATGACATTTGATCTACCCATGGAACCAGAGCCTAAAAGGAAATGTACCAGAAAACAAGTCAGAAACAGCATGTCCTTCTATGGCATAGCTTCAGAAATTTTGCAGTATCAATTTTGAATTAAAATTCAGTTACTTAGAGTGATATCATAAATATGGCAACATTAAAAATCCCCTAGAAAAGTCTCCCCACAGAATCAAGTTATAGAAGGGCAAATCCCACTTCCTTAGAACTCTGGAGGATGATAGAGACTGGAAATGAACTCAGCAACTGATGAATCAAAGTAAAAGAAAAATAATCAGTAAGAGACTTTCTTCCCAGAGCCAACATATGACTCAGTCTAAAGAAGCTTGGGAGTCAGGCAAAGGCAGCACAGCCCAGGTCCCTCCTGCTATGAATGCAAACTATAGAGCCACTCACAGCAACATATTAGAACTGCACGCATATACATGCACAGGGAACCAGTTCACAGAGACCCAGGGTGGAACAAAAACTACTGAGGAGTGTTGCATACAAAAGGCCTCTCAGAATTAAAAACTAAAGAGAGAGAGACCATGACAGAACTGTTGGCAAGAGGAGTACACACTCAATACTGTCTTTGTTCACTGGACTATCTGAAAACAAAATGGACCTTCCTGGATGGACCTGCCTTTCTGGATTGACCCTATCTGGGTCCCAGGATTACACTAATGAGGAAGAAATTGGAGGCAGAAAGTCCTCACAGTGAAAAGGAGAGGTGGAACTGTGCTGCTATAAGGGGGTCCCATAACCTAAAAGTGTAAGGAAAAAGGGGCACTGAGAGAAGGAGAGAATTTACACAATTCACAGGAGTTGAAAAGAAAAGTTTTCACAAAAATAAGAAGAGATCAAGATTCTCAGAGAAGGACGCAGGAACATGAGCTTTCTCCTGGAGGTGAAGCAATTGCACAAAAGGAAAATCTTAAAAATTGTGCCACACATCCAATCCAGGGAAGAAACAGGTATAACTGAGAAATTCAGAACAATTGAATGCTGTCTACACTAAAAGTCCAGAATATTTTGGGCCAAAGATCAAAAAAAGAGCCTTAATACAAACCAATAAACAATAACAACCTAGATGAGAGGGAGAAACTGACCTTCAGAGTTAATACATCAAAATAATCAGATGTTCATAAAACAGCAAACAATTATAAGCCATTCTAAGAAACAGGATGATATGGGTCAGTCAAGGTAACAAATTAAAACTTGACATGTGACACAGAATTTGGAACAACTAATCAAAGAAGTTTTCAAGCAAATCTCTTAAATCAATTCAAGAAGATACAATAGAATATGAATATGGAGTTGAAGGATATTGTCCTGCTTTGAAGCTATTATATACTCCAGAAAAGTCATGTCCTTTTCCCTGATTCAATCTTGGGTGGTACCTATGTTGTTGTTTTTTTTTAATCCTGATTCAATATTGTAAGGTAGAAACTTTGGCTGAATTGTTTCCATGGAGATGTGACACATCCAATTGTTGGTGTGGCCTTTTGATTAGATAGAGATGTGACTCTGCCTATTCAAGGTGGGTCTTGATTAGTTTATCGGAGTCTTTTAAAAGGGAAGACATTTTGGAGAAAACACAGTTGCTTCAGAGCTGACAGAGATACAGACATTTGAAGATGCTCAGAGTGCCTAAAGAGAGAAGACTTCTAGACACAGACATTTGGAGATGCAGCACCCAGCAGGTGCTACCACATGACTTTCCATGAGATACTAAGCAAGCCAGAACCCAGGGGAGTAAACGAAGGCACACAGATGCTTAGAGAGGAAACCCACTGGCATCAGAAGCTGGAACCAATGGAAACTGGAACAAGAACCAGCAGATGCCAGCCCACATGCCTTCTCATATGACAAACATCGGCCTATCTTGAATACAGGTATCTTTATCTGGATGCCTTAGTTTGGACATTTTTATGGTCTTGCAACTTATTAAATTCCTTTTTAAAAGCCATCCCATTTCTTGTATGCTGCATTCCAACAGCATTTAATAAACTAAAACAGATATTAAGAAGACAGTGTATAATCTTAAAGAAGAATCTGCCAGTTTAAAAAGAAACATAACAGAAATTAAAGGGGTGAATAGAACAATAATGAAGATTAAAAGTACAATAGAGTTATACAACAGTAGGTTTTCACAGGTAGGAGAAAGAATCAGTGAACTAGAAGACAGATAAATCAAAATCATACAGTCAGAAAAACAGATAGAGAAAACACTAGAAAAAAATGAGCAGGAACTAAGGAATTTGAGTTATAGCATGAAAAGTACAAACAAATGCATCATGGATGTTCCAGAAGGAGAAGTGAAGGGAAAGGGGGCAGACAGAATGTTTGAGGAAATATGGCTGAAAATTTCCCAACTCTTATGAAGAATATAAATATACATTATTCAAGAAATACAACATACTCCAAACTGAATAAATCCTAATTGACACACTCTGAGAGAAATATTGATCACAATAGTAAATGCCAAAGATAAAGAAAGAATTCTAAAAACAGCAAGAGAAAAAGGAACATCACATGCAAGGGATCCTTAAGACTAAATCCTGATTTCTCATGAGCAATCATGAAGGTAAGCAGGTCTGATATATCTAAGCTACAAAGAGAAGAACTTCCAGCCCAAATTTCTTTATACAGAAAAATTCTCCTGTAAAAATGAGGGAGAGTTTAAAATATTCACAGATAAACATAAATTGAGAGAGTTTATCAACAAAAGACAACATCTTATGAGAATTACTGAAGGGAATTCTGCAGTTTGAAAGGACACAACAGGAGAGAGTGCTTGGAGCAGTAGAGCATAAAGAGGGGAAACAGTGATATAGGATCAGAAACCATGTATGTATGAGGGTAAGTTGGTATTTTTCAAATTAGTAGCTTACAAATATAGGTTGTATAATATAAACCCTAGAGGAAGTACAAAGAATGTATTTTAAAAATATACAGAAAGCAAAAGGAGAAAAGGATCAGCTAGATACATCATAAAAGATCAACTACATAGAAAAGGGAGTTACAATAAAGGAAAGAGATAAAAAAAAAGATATGACATATAAAAAACAAAAAACAAAATGGCTGAATTAAGTACTCCTTTAGGGTAATAATCACCGAATGCTAATGGGTTAAGCTACCCAATCAAAAGGCACATATTGGCAGAATGGGTTACAAAGCATGATCTAACTATATGCTGTTCACAAGAGTCTCACCTTAGACCCAAAGACAAAGAGATTGAAAGCAAAAGGGTGGGAAAAGATATTCTATACAAATAGTAACAAAAATAGAGCTGGGGTAGGTACACTAAGATAATAAAAATAGATTTTAAATCAAAAGTGTTACAAGAGACAAAGAAGGAAGCTATATATTAATGAAAGGGTCAAGCCAAGTAGAACTAACAACCATAAATATTTATGCATCTAATCACAGTACCCCAGAGACATGAGGCAAACAATGGCAAAATAAATACTGTGTCAAAATGGCTAACATTTTAGTCAAAACGAGAATGATTACTATTTGTTTCTTTTACAAACTAAGGATTTTTAATATCAAATGGTCCTCATTAAAGGAAATTCCAAAAGGAAGAAAACAGGATACTGAAGGAAGAACTGAATTGAAGAACCTGGTGAATAAATACATATATATATATATATATATATATATATATATAAATTTATTCCACAAATATATACTGAACACTTAATATGTGCAAAATAATTGAACTAAATCCTGAGGACAGGAAGTAAAAAAAGGAAAGAAATTCCTGACCTCATAGAACTTACATTCTTGAGGGAAGTAACAGAAAAGCTACAGTAAAATATATAGTAATTACTGTAAAGTGCTATGGAGAAAATTAAAGCATAGAATAGAAATAAGGCATGTTAAAATGAACTTCAATTTTTAAAAAGTGTGGTCAGGGAAGTTAAATATAGTTTACCTCTTACATTGCTGAACAATACATGTTTAGGGAGTGGCCAAAAAAAAGCTCAACTTCCCCATAAAAGGCTATTTATGTAATCAATGGTCTATAGTTTATATGAACATGGCTGACATATTGGACATTAAACTTTGTTCTCTTAATAATTATTCTGACACATCAGGAGAAAATGAGGACTTCCCAAGCAAATCAGCACAAAGAGCCATCCTACCTGTATGTGGAAGAAATTATGGCATTCATTTTTAAGCTGCTGTATTCTTTTCCTTTTGGAAAAGTGAATTTGGGCCAAATACTATTCTGCCTTAATGTAAATAAATCTACTACCAGATAATCAAGAGTGGAGTGTATATGAATAGAAATGTTCACGTGCATTATTTTATAGTCTTAAATAAATAGAATAAGGTTTCAAATGACATATATATGAAAAAATAGCCTATGATTAAGAAATACCTATTATAATGTAACTTAAAAAGTAAAATAAAGACGGTAAAATTGTTAAACGTAGATAAAATGAAATGCGATTTTAAATAAGATAACAATGGAAAGAGAAAGCCAACTAAAAGATTAAACTAATATTAGAAGTAGGAAGGCCAAAATGAAATGAACCTTATAAGGGAAATAATAATCTAGAGTAACCAGCAGAATAAAAATAAGAAAAAGACAAATAAAGAAATTAAAAGAAAATATCAAGCATCGGCATTCATAACAAAGTCTTTGAGTCATATTCAGCATCCTTAGCTTTCTGTTGGGGCCATGTCTTTTTCCTCCTCATCTCCCCACCACCTTATATTATCCTCATCCTTTTTCATTTTCATACGATCCCATCAACTTCTGGGTGTCTTAAGTTTAAAATCACTTCAGTTTACCATTTCATCAGTACCATTTCATGGAGTGAAACCATGAGTTAATCATGGGCTTCTAAAAGCATATAGTATTTTTCCATTTTTCTATCTCTGGAGAAGTATTTTGTTGAGTCTCAAGGAGTAATTTATTCTTTTTTTATATTTCCAATAGAGTTATTTGGTTCAAAAGTCATTATAGAAACAGGAATTGGATTAGAATTTATTGCTCCACTGTTTGCAGCTATCTCTACCATATGGCAGAAGAAAAGCCAGTGCTTTCTTCCATATTTGTCTGAAAATGACCAGGAATTTTAATGATAGCCAAAGCCTTTGGTAACAGTATAGTATTGAGCAATTAAAAAACATAAAATATTTTTTATTCCATTGGAGGTTAAAAGAAGTCTTTCTTTCCATAACATTCCCAAATTATGAACTGTCCCAAAGGCATAACAATAATCAGTGTATATATTTGCTGTTTTTCCTTCTGCAAGTATGCAGTTCCTTGTGAGGGCAAAAAGTTCAGCTTGCTGGGATGTTGTGGCATTAGGTAAGGAACTTGACTAAATGTATTAGCATATCTAAAACAATAGATTCCTGAGTTATCCTTAATATGGGAAAAATCTGTATACCAGATAACATCTGTATTTTTTATTGGAATTTCTTGTAAATCTATTTGAGGAGATAACAGTTGGCCAGTTAAAGCTATGCAGTCATGAGGAATTTTATATAGTAGGAAATACTGCAGCAGGATTAAGTTTGTGACAATGAACAAAGGAGACACTGGGAGCTAAAAGTGAAAAGAATTTCCTAAGAACTTGATCTGTTGGTAGATAAGGCTTCAACAGAATGAGAGAGATAAATAGTTAAGGGAGATGCCATAATTAATTCTTCAATTGATTCTAAAAGTTAGGCCATTGCAGCAACTTGGCTATGGTATCCAACTGTGGGCTATAATATCGTAAAAGTCTGTGATCATCTCCATGTTTCTGTATAAGGAAAACTAAACTTCCATTCTTTTTCATGGACAAGAAAAATTTTAAAAAAGGAAAAAAAAAAAGAAAAAAAAAGGATAGATTGTAATTAGGGAGTCCCAGAGCAGGAGTTCTGAGTAAACTATGCTTTATTTCCTTAAAGGAACTTTGATTAGTTTCATCCCAAATAGGGGGCTCAACTTGTTCAGGTTTAAGCAGGCATATAAAGATTTCCATTAAGGAAAACTTAGGAATATAGTTTCTACAATGTCCTGCAAAGCCTAAAAACCTTCTTAATTGAAGTTTGGTCTTGGGAGAAGGGAAAGTTAGAATGCTTTAGATCTGATCAAGGGCTCAAAGGAGGTCCTGAGGACAGGGATGTGTGGGGTAGAAGGAGTGAGGCTTATATCAGTAGGCCATGTGGATCATAAATGGCTTGCAATAATATCTAAAAGAGGGCGGTGATTAAATTTTATTTCTTTGACTGAAAGGACAGAATATGTATAGGACTTAATTCTTTATCCTGGTCTGCTGAATCTGGTTCTAAGCGTTCCAAAGTAATTTTTCCCTTTTATTGAGGGTCTTTTAACCTTTAGATTTTAAATATCCTAATTAAAAGGATATTGGGAGGAATTAAAGGCAGTCATGGGTTTGGTAGAGACCCACCATTTGAATTGTTCCTGGACTCTGGTGAGGAGGGTTAATGAGGCTGATGGGATTTAAAACAGTATCTACTAAAGCCCATATATCCCTGTTCCCAATTATCACATCTATTTCACCTAAAGATGTGATATGGACAACTGGAAAAACCTCTGCTGTTTCCTGGGGCAGCCCTAGCAGTTACATTGAAAGGCATCCTACTTTCTTATAGGGCAAAGAGAGCATTTGGGGTTTGCTGCTGTTTTGGAATACTTTTGGTCAGTTTCTTTTCAATGTCCAAGTTATTTACAGTAATTATAAGTACTAATCCCCTAGACCCTGGTGCCTAAAATTCATGGTTTGTGCTTATTGTATTTGTGCTGTTTTTGCTTGGGAGATTTCTTTTTTTACAGGTGATCTAATTGATCTGTTAGATTTACTAAATCATTAGGTTCCATTGTGGCCCATGTTAGTTTACATTTTAGAGGGGTACTTAAATCTTCTGAAAGGACATTAACAAAATTAGAATAATATAGGGTAGAGGTTTCATAGTTAAAACAGTGAAGACCTGAGAAGGGTTTAAGGGTTTCGAGCCTGTTATAGTATTTACATGTGGGCTCATCAAGTTTGTAGTTCATTGTTGGATTTTTTTCCAGTCAATAATTTGGTGAAAAACTCCAGGTATGGGCTTATGAAGTTCCATAGCCAGCGTAAATGCTTCACTTTGTCAGCAGTTCTTTATTTTAAAAAGTCATTTAAAGGATCTTTCCAATAAGTTTTTTCTGTCCAGATTTTGGCATGATTCACCAGCAGTCATGTGAATTAATTGGTAAAGGTCTGATGATCCAGGCTCATAAGTCTGAATGATGATTGAGTTAGTTTTGCAAAACCTACTGAGTCTTCAGTAGGATTTGGCAAATCTTATTACTATAAAAGGGGAGCTAGGCTAAACTAGGACCTAGAAGAGGAGGGCAGAAGGGGTTCAAAGGAGAATTAGAAGAGTCAAAATCAGGAGTTCCAGATAATTTTTCAAACGTCAAATGTGCTTAGATAAGTCTTTGTTAGACTTTTGAACTTAGTATCAGTTTCATGAAGAGAGGCAATATTAGAATTAGTTTTGCTTCTAGAAGCTTCCAATTGCCAAGTAACATAAGTATTCCATTCAGCTTGCTTAGTTTTAGAGGCTCTATTTTGTAATTGAGTGTGCAAATATACCAATTTAGGCATATCAAAAGATCTCCATTATGATCATTTAGAATTCAAGATTTTCTCTAGTGTTCCAGGTCCAATGGGAGAAGAATTTATCATGAAGGACCATAATTTTTGGATATAAAACCAGCTGGTGTGCTAGATGGCAGTACACTGTTATAGTTCTTAGAAATTATAACCTGTTCTTTCAGATAGTTCTGAATGTGAGCAATCCTAAATCCTAAACTTTAGAGGAATTGTCTGGATTTCAGGTAAGCATGATGTTTTTCAGTGTGTCTTTCACAGGATACTTTTTTACCCATCGTTAAGCCTGTGCTCTAGTTGTCCAACCTGTGATCAGGGGTCCCTCAAATAGAAATTGTCTTGAGGTTGGCAGGTGACCTCGTGTCAGTCTGGCCTGTCCATGACCACCTTATCCTTTCACAGGAGTCTGGGTCTTTGGAATCTGAGGCTTTTTCTCCAAAAGTGGTGGGAGCTCTAATAGTATTTACGTGCCTGTCCCATGACCACCAAAATAATCATTTGATTGCTCACAGTCAGAACAGAGGTCAAATTAATTGTTAAGGAAGCATCCCTGCACTGAAAAATAGCTCAATATAAAAGTGGGAATTTTTAAAGCCATATTTGAGTACTCACCAGACAAGGATATTTTCCTTGTACACCAAAAAGGGCAAACATAAGCCTGTGCCACCAGTCAAACCAAGAAAAACTAAGGCTCAAATGCCCCTTATCAGAAGATACCTAAAGAAAAGTCAGAATTTCAACCCAAAAGAGGGAAGTTTGGAACCGAGAGGACTCACCGGCAGGAACCTGGGACGGTCGGGTAGGTGACAGAGTGCAAGGCGCTCTTGCCAGTACCGGGCTCGAAGCCGGAATCACGTCAGTGTGCACATCGGATCCCGTTTCTGACACCATGTTATCCAACCGAGAAATAACAAATCAGGCTGCAAGGCAACAAAATCATTACTTTGGCTTTAGAACTGCAATTCAGAGAGCACAGATTCACAGAGTAACCCAAACTGTGTCCCCGTCTTGGCACTTCCAGACAAGAGTTTTTAAAGAAAGAGATTACATAGGTTGCTTATGGTTGCTGGATATTCGCAGTACTCCAAATGTCTGTCAGGTGAGATAATTCACGGAGTTCTTTATCTTGCTGTTTATTCTTAGGGTTTTCAGGAACTCTGTTGCTTGCGGCTTACATACTTTGGCAGTTTGTGTTATCTGGTTGATATTTGTATAACAGTAACCTCCAGAATAACCTCTTGACTCCATTTTAAATCTTAATCATAGTAACTCTATTTTATCTTATTTCTTTTTTACAAACTTATTCTACTTACCGCAATTTATTTAATCTTCCTATATTTTAATTTTTTCATCAACAAGAGATGAGAAAGATAATGTATCTGGATTGTAGGGTTTCTACATGTGGTAAGGTTTAATGAGAAATTCTCCATAAATTGTTGTATAGACTACGGAGTATGTACTCAATATGAATAAAATAATGAAGAGAAAGAAAATAAAACAAATGAGGGAGATTGAGAGAAGATTAGGAGTATATTACTCTCTGTAGCTATCATAAGAAAGTACCACAAACTGGGTGGCCTAAAACAACAGAAATTTATTGTCTCATTGTTGTGGAGACTAGAAGTCAGTAATCAAAGCGTCAGTAGGACCATGTTCTCTCAAGTGACTCTGGGAAAGTATCCTTCCTTGGCTCTTCTTACCTTCTGGCACTGGTCTGCAATTTTTGGTATCCATGGCTTGTTGCTGCCTGACCCCTGTCTCTGTCTCTGTCCTCACATGACCTTCTTTGTGTGTCTTTGTCTCTGTGTCTTTTCTTCTCATTTAATAAGGTCACCAGTAATATAATTAGAGGTCCACCCTACTCCAGTATGACCACATCTTAATTTATAACTAATACAACTGCAACACTCCTATTTCCAAATAAGGTCACATCCTGAGATACTCAGAATTAGGACTTTATATCTCTTTAGGGAACACAATTTAACCCACAACAGGGAGAATTTTCAAGGTGAAACACATATTAAAATTGCTAAGGAACACTTCTATGTTTTTTTATCCAATTCTTCACTCTAAAAATATATCATAGTATTGATAAAAATTTAATAGTTTTTCTGTAAAAATAAGTGCAGGCATTTAACATTTTATGAAACTTATAAATACATTGCACATTGTTTTAAATTTAAAAATACTGTGCAAGTATATCCTTATGCACTGAAATACAAACATATTGCAAATGTATTATAGGAATAAGAATAATTATGGGATCTCTCCCTTGGTTTATGTATTATATACATATGATGTATTATTTCAATATGTGGTAGTGGTTTACTTCTTTTTTTCTCCCTTATTTTGAGACTTCAACCTAAGGTAGTTGAGAAGGGAAGAGTCTGCTAGATTTTAAAGAAGTAAAAAGTTCCCTCTTTATAGACATATAGAAATAATTTTAAAAATTCAAATCCTGTGTGACTCTTTTTTACAAATAACTTAAAAATTCTTAACGATAGCCAATGTGCTATTAATAGGAAGTTATTCCTTAAATTAAAAAGGCTAATGACAATTATTTTATTTCCAACACATTTATCTAAATAAAACATGTTACCTCACATTTACTTAGCACCACTCATAAAATCTGAAAAGCTTAAAACATTTCTCCTGGTATGAAAAGGCAGATGAATTAACGTTAATTGTTTTTCACAAACTTTCTTGAACGAAGTGAGTGAAGTTGTATTCTCTGCTAATACAATTGGTACAATTTACTCAAAGTGAGGTGGAAAGAAAGAAACGAGAGAGCAAAATACAGTCATTAATTCAGAGAATCCTTAGAAAACGCGTGTGTAATAGTGATTTATGAAAATATATTGACTGCGGACATGCCCAAACTCTGTTGATGTTTAAAATAAATAACCTGATCTACTGTACTATGAATTCCTGCCAGTACTCAATCTGGGTTAGAGCTCTGTTTTGGCTATTAAACAGCGGATAGTAACATCTGGAAATGTGAAGGTCAAAGGTCATTTTACTCATAAAACTGCACCAGAATGATTCATAATAACCTGTATCATACCTTTGTATGAATTGAGGGCTGCAGCTGATATAGCTCCATGAATTAAAAATAAACATTTTTTTCCCTTCTGCTGTGATTTTATTTTGGTGACATGTTATTTAAACAACTAGTATAGAATTCAAAATTCCAAATGCTGCATCCTTATGTTTAAATTGAAAAGTATCTATTTTTGCTGAAATTTATTCTATTGCCCATATTGTATATTACATTCAGCAGGCAAGTTTTATAAAAGTAAAAATGCATCACTTTTCAAAGTTTGCATATTATTTTCCACTTCCCTCTTGTGTTGATAATTTACTGTATATTTGCATTTGAAAGCATGTTGCTACTTTAAGTGATATTTAAGTGATAAAGTGTTTTTGAATTTACTTTCATTTTTCATTGTCCTCATTTCTCTCTCAGATCTCACAATGTACTTCACCTGTGGTTGTTCAGAAGATGATGTTATGTGAGACCCTCCCAAAGAATACTTCACTGAATTAAAGGATGGAGTTTGGGTGCATGGAGTTCATGGAAATTGAATAATTTTGAAGGAGAATCTATCATTTTCAAAGAACTTAATTAATGGTAGTTTGAATGTCAATCCCCACATTTGTAGATCTTAAAATTGCCCAGTGAGTACAAGGAAGTCAACTTTTAGCTAAGCATTTTCTAAATAGTATATATGACTGAGTAAAATTTCATCTCTTGCAAGAGGCAAATAAAAATCTTAAGAGCACCATCTATGCTAGAAATTTTGCATATAATTAGGTCAGAGAAAATTTATTCTTCTCTCTACCTTACAGTTTTTTGGGGATAAAGTTTACCCATTCAGACTAGTAAATAAATTTAAATCCTTTCTGTACTTCTGCTGCCACCATTGAAAGTCTGAAAATTTGTAAAGCAGAAGGCATAGGTTTATTTGGGAAAGGAGAACTTCCATAGAGCAGATGTTTAATAAATGTGTAAATTTTCCATTGGGAAAATGAACGTTCTACATCTGCTCTCATCTAGGACTGATTACTCTTTAATATAGCTATTTTACCTCAAGCCAGCCTTTAAATGATTGCAACTTATTGAAATAGGTGAATCTGATTGGGTAGAATTGCTTTTTAAAATTTTGGTTTTTATATCCACTGAGTTTTAAGCATTAAAATTTTAATCATTAAATGATGGCGCTCTCTTTATAAGCAGGTGATTGATTTGTCACTAGATTGGGTTGGGTGAATAATGGTTGATTTCCAGGGGGAATCCAAAAATTCTGAAGATATTGTCAGCAAAGTTGGTGAACTAAAGATATCAATTGTTCCTGGTAAAATAAGAACATATATCCTGGGGTTAGTGGGAAAAAAAAGAACAAAGCAAGAATGTCATTAGTTTTTTTTTTCCCTTAGAAACAACATTTGTTTATTCACTTACATTCCTATCATAATATTTTATTTCATATATTTGAAACATGTTTTAATAAGTTTCTTTGAAATGAATTTTATAGTTGAAATAAAGGTATATGATCTATGATTAGTTGTAGATTTTACTTAATAAGTACCAGGTGCCTGTCAGTTAACATTTGTCAGTTTTCTGTCATTATCTGTGAACAAATGTTCCTAGTTAAGTAAAATAGGAGACTTGATGACTGTGAAAGAGTGAGCCTATTGCTGGGTCATAACTGGCTTCATTTGAAAAGGTAAGGTTTAAGTGTCTGATTTCTTGAAATACAGATTCATGCCAGAAGACTTAGGAAAATTAATAATGTCTAACTTTAATTGGAAGCATTAGCAGATGAATTTGGAACTCTGCTCCTGGTAAACAATTTTTAAAATATTGCAAGAAGACTGATTCAACACAAGAAAATAAAACTGCATTACAATTCTATTTAGGTCAACATATTTTTGGTAATAATTGTATCTTTCATATCACTTTGTCTTTGTATGTATTACTACATGGAACATATTGTTCAGAACTACATATTACTTGGCATTGAGAGTCCTAGTTAATCTAAGGAAGGTGAAAGAAAAATTAATATGATATACTGAGACTGAGGGAGAAAATAACATATCTTGGTACTTTTACTCTAAAATTAATTTGTCTGGAGAGTTTTAGAACTTAAATAGATGGCAGTGTGTGCCTGTGTGTGTGTATGTGAGAGAGAGAGAGAGACTGTGTGTTTTTGTGTCTGTGTTGTGATAGTAGATTTACAAAATCCAACTGGTAAATGCTAAAAATGGAAAACATTTCTTAGCCCAGAGTTTTAGAATCTTTTCTAGTATCTGATGCTGCTGTTGCTTTTAGACTATTGTGTTCCACGCTCCATTTCATGAACTAATCAGTAAATCTTACATGTGATACACTTACTTTATTCACAATTTTAATGTGTAGTGGAAAGGCTATCATCGTTAGGTCATACTAAGAAGAAATAATTCTATCGATACCCAATTTTTAAAAAATTTCAATTCCTGACCAATGTTCTGCACACAGAATTCAAGTACTTCCTTGACATCTTTGTCTAATATACCTAAATTCTAAGTATAAAGCTACACTTATCTTCTTTTAAAAATTTTAACTCATTAATACAGCCAATTGTTAAATCTTTAGTGTCACAAGTAGAGTTTTAATTTTACCCTTAAGTGCAATAAAAAGTCATTGAGGTGCTTCGAGTTTAGGTTAACAAAATGTTCTGACTTCCAGGTGGTGAACAGTTTGGAGGACAGTGAGAATGTAAACTTTTTCAGCAACTGGGTTGTGGGAAGAATTGATACAAATAAATATGGAGAGAAGAAGGAAATTTAATAAATCCTAGAACTATAAAAAAAACAGAACCTCTAGTAGGACTGAAATTTTGGAAAGAGAGAAAGAAGGCTAATAACATGTAGATTATGAAAATCATCAGGTATGAGAATAAGGAGAGAGTGGGAGCATTTATTGAGATGGAAAATACTGGTTGAGAAATCAGTTGGGGCATATTATTTTTCCTCCTCATTAGTAGGCATAGATTCACAGATACATGATTTTGCAGAGGTCTGTGGATACCTTCCTGTTAGTCTCCTACCCTGTCGCTCTAGGCAGCTGTGATCATCCTCTGAAGTTTACTGTAAATCCTGCAATGGCCTGACTCCTTGGAAGGAAATAACAAACTGGGTAATTAGCAGTGGCCTTCTATACTTTCATACATTCACTACTCAATGGTTTTTTAAACATCAAAACCATTTCTGCTTTAAATATCTAGAATGATTTGTTTTAATGACACAACCCCTACTAATCCTTACTTTCACTCTTTAAAATATAAATGCATTGTAAGTACTCTGAAAGGAAATATGTAAAAAAATATATCAATAATATTATCTTTTGGCATAGGGATAGGGAGAAATGGTTCATAACAATATAATTTTGCCAAATAGTTTTGGGAAATTTATTAAATAAGCAAGTATAATGTTATAATCAGGAAAAGAAATATGTATACTCTGGTACTATTTAGATATTAATGCAATTAAAATTATAATAACAGCAAATAATTAATAGTAGCTCCTCTAGACTCCTGGTATATACTGTGAGCCAAACAGAGTACCTGTGCTCATTTACCTAACAACTATAAGTCAAGCAATGATACAGAATAGAAAATAGAGAACAGTGAAAGAATATAGAGTCCATGATCTTTGAGTAGAGACCCATGTAAACCAGGATACTGAGCTGCATGAATATCTGGGCAATAGGTGGCCAAAACAAGAGTGCAGTGTGCAAAGGTAATGACGTAGAAATTTCTTTGGTGTATTCAGGGAACCTCAAGAAGGTGAAGGTGGAGAGTTTGGCATGAACTAGTGAAAGAGAGGCCTGGTCTTTAAAGATTTTGATGTTATTCTAAATGCAATGAAAAGGCACTGGGACGTCTGAGCATAAATGTGGAGTGACATGATTTAAATCACATTTGAAAAGCATTATCTGGGTACTGTGTAGAGAATAGGTTGTGTGTGTGGAAGGGGAGGTTCAGGATAGGTGTAAAATCAGTAGAGCTGTTCGGTTAAAATTGCAGGTAGTCAAGCTTAAAGATGCTAGACGACCAAACTAGGGTGCTGCAGAAGGGACGGTGGAAAAAGCAGAATTCAGAATACATTTTGGAGATGTATTCAAAAAGGTTAGTTCTGAGAGACAGAAATGTAAATTATAACTCCGGGAATCGGGGTCTGAATAACTGGTTCAATAATTGGGCATTGCTATTCTCAGGTTTTATGAGGTGTCTACATGTGTCATCTCATTAGATTTTCATCACAACACTATGAGAACCATAGCATTTTACTAACTCTTCTTGGATGAGAAACTGAGATTTAGAGAAGCTTAATAATAAGCAAGAGGTCACACAACTACTAAGTAGTGGAGAAGGAAGAACACTCTCCCGTCTAGACAAAACTCATTTTAGAATGGGAGGCAAGAATGTAACTCTATGCTATATGTTTTATGTTTATGCAACATCAAGTGATTCATCACTTTTTTACGCATGAAGAACATTATTATAGATTTACTGATATAATTTATAGAAGGGAAATATTAACCTATTGACATGTTCCAAACCTTTCAAATGATCAACTAGTGACACCTTTGCCAATGATGCTTTAACTTTTGCAGTCAGGAAATTCCATAATTTAAAATATGCTGGGGAATTTTATCAAAGAAAGGTCATTAGTTCACCATTGGATGAATTAAGAGCAAAAGTCATTTTTAAAAGGCTTGTAAGCACAATCATTTGTGCTTATTAATAACAGACAATGCATATTGTGCCCTTATTATTTGCTAGTTGCTGTTTTTAAGTAATATATGAAAATTAACGTATTTAATACCCACAAAAATCCCAAGAGTTGCATTACTATTCTAGGTCATTATAATTATTTTCATTCTACAAATGAGAAAACCAAGGAGCAGAGAAATTGGAAAGTTTATTGAAGATCACACAAGTTGCATGTGACAGAATTAAATCTGAAGACGTTGCTTTGGCTTTAGGGTCTGTGCTCTTAAGCATTTTACAACACTTACCTCTTGATTTCTTGCTATCTTATCAAGGTAAAAGTATGTCCTGTTTTTATGGAATCTACCATCTTGGTACAATAACTACACTAATATTTTAGCAATTGTAATAGAAAATTAATGTGCATATTTGAGCTTGGCTTGGAATTCACAAAGGCATACATGGCATAGCTGGGGACTCCTCTGATAGCCTCCTATTCTTCAGAAGATGATTAGATCCACATGAATGTGATGGAGAGACTAAGCATGTGGAATATGTGGTACATCAGTGGGTTGTCTTATTTGCTACAAAAACAAAAATTTCAAAAAAAATAGTAACGATTATTCGAGAATTATTTTGTGCATCCACATATTTATTTGTATTTTGCATTGTTTCACTATTTTTGTACATTAGTCTCACTTCTAGTTTTCTGAGTAATCTAATTTATTATATATAGTTGTGAATAAACCTGCCATTACCCCTGGCATTTCTCATTTGTCTTTTTTTTTAATTCAAATGTAGAAATTGTGAGTACTTTATATAGCCTGATCTTATGATTGCATTTTTCTTGAGTAACCATTTTAATTTCTAAGATTCTGTATATTTACTTCCTATCACAGAGCTTATTAACACTGAAGTAAAAAAAATGCACAAAATATCAAGAATTTGAAAATAAATGGTCTGTGATCTTTGAAGTTTAAAAGCAGATATTTATATATATTTAGCATATATACCAAGTAAACTTAAATATCACAGCACATTGTAAAATTCAAAATGCTACCTATATATAACATTACATGGTATTTTTTTTAGGTGAATTGGTGAAAATTGGAAAACAGAAATGGGCTATCTTTGAAAGTCAGGGTAGCCAGTATTGATCTTGTCTTCCTTAGATATTTTCCATTTTGGAGTTTTACTGCAAGAACAGTTTATAATTTATACTATTAAGTAAAAAATAATTCAAAGAAATGGAAAAAATGACATTTTACATTACAAATAATTAGAAGATTATGAAATTAACAAAAACGTTTGAGTCCTATCAGTGTCAGGCACTGTTCAAGGCTTTATCTTGTCTAATTTTACAATGTACCTGTTGGGTAACTGCTGTTTTAGTGCTATTGTTGGGTAAGTACACAGAGTGATTAAGACATTTATTTAAGTTGCAGAAACTGATCTCATGGAAAGTGATCTACAGTGTCCAATTCCTTAAAAGTCAAATCGTCCATCAAAAATAGGAGCTAATTTTACTTTTCTCTATTTTCTTCTACTAATCAAAATTAGTAATTATATCTAACAATCATTGAGTGCTAATCATGTGTCAAGCACATAGATCATCCTATTTAGTCCTTTCCACAAGCAGAAGGAGGTACTATTACTATTCCCAATTTAAAAATGAGGAAACCGAGCCTTAGGGAATGATTAAAAAGACAAAACAAAATTCTGACAATACTGTTAAAACTTATATAGAAATCCAGGTAATTTGCTCATTGGCCCCATACTTATGTACTCCTCTCCTGCTTCCAATATTTGTTCATATGCTAACATTTTTATACAGATATAATCAGATCATAGTGCATCTAGAATTTTACTTTTATATTTTTATATTTAGTCTAGTATTATAAATGTTTTCCTTATGGATATACATTATAGTATGTAGTCATTTTATGATTCAATCATAGTCGTTGGAGTTGATCCAACACACTTTTCTTAAATGTTCTTTTTGTGGACATTGATTCAGATAATTGGATAGATAATATAAAGATTGTCCTTTTGCATTTCTATCTTTTCCAGTATTTCTCTAACCTATTTAACTTTCCCCAAACATTTGAGAACATGTGCCCTTAGGCACTTTTACATCTCATTCTCCTTGCTTTTGCTAGGAGAGCCCATCCTTCTCCTTGGCTCATGCTTCCACCTATAATATGTAATTGTCAAATTTCTTTTCCAAGTTCTGGCCTTTCTTCTAAGTGCCAGAACCAGACATTTTTAAATGTTACTTAAACATCTTTACCTCATTGTCTCACAGGCACCACAAGTCAAGATTTCCAAAGTAATTTTTGCTTCCTGCACACATGGTTTTTCTCTTGTAGATATTATCTTGAGTGCAGCATTTTTCTTTTTCCAGAAAGTGAGTTAATACTCAGTCATCCCTGCTTTCCTGCTTATTTCACATATAATGACTTAAAATAAATTGCGTTATTTTTCCCTCTTTCATACATCTACATGCTATCCCCTTTTTTCCAAGTTGAATACTTATGTCTTAGATTGTACTCTCATCTTTTTTTTTCAGTTACCTCCTAACAAGTCTCTAACTCTATTCTTTCTCCATTCTAACTGCTGCCAATTATCTTTATTAAAGACACATCACATGATGTCATATCCTTTCTAAAAAATGTCAAGAGAATCCCCATTTCATATAGGATAAAATCCTATATTGTGGGGAAGAACAGTTACTCTTGTGACTTTTTAAATGAGGTGCCTTTTATTATGAAAAGCAAGCTCAGATGGAGGAGGCTTAGACAAAAAACAGGACTGATATTACAGCAATTTTGTTATATGAATTTTATTTTTTATTTTATTTTATTTTTTAATTTTGCATATGGGCAGGAGGCACCAGGGATCGAACTCCAGACCTCCAGCATGGCAGGTCGGAGCTATGCCTGCTGAGCCACGGCAGCTGCCCTGTTATATGAATTTTGATTCCCTCATTTTTGGTTGTAGTAACAAGGTTTGGGTATCTTTTTTGGAAAAAGACAAAAGAATTAGGAGAGGATAGACTGGAGTTGTGAACTGCTGGGGCCTGAACAAAGACATAAATTTGGGGAAGCTATAACAATAGAATTATCCAATGGTGAGGTTGGTCAATGCCACCTTATCTGTGATTCCTTTTTACAATTTCTCTGCTATATATTCTTAGTATTTGTCTTTAATTTTTAAAATACTTGTTGAGACTAAGAATTTTTTCTAGGTCCTTGTGATAAGATAGCAAAAAAAAAACCTTTATTTTTAAATATCTTTAATCTTCTTACTTTCTATACTTATTTATAAATAAGATCAATAGTAAAAAAAAGGAAATGTAAAAAAAATTCTTGGAATGTACTCTTTGATTCCTCAGAATAAGCTACTGGAATATGAGTATCTGTGAATTCTTTCTCACGTGCAAACTAAACACATATAAGCATATATACACTAACTCCTTAAAAAGATACTGTTACATACACATATACATGCACCACGCTTTTCTGTTTAATGGATGTTTGATGGATGATAATAGTAGCTGAAGGGGAAAGGCTTGATGGTTTAGGAAAAATATGGATTTTAATGTGACACAATAACTTCAGGTCCTGTATGTCATTGAATATATTACTAAGTTGCTCTAATTCAATGGTTCTCAAACTTTTTGGTCTGGTGAACTTTTTGCACTATTAAAAGTTACTGGGATTCCCAGATCCTGCCCATGCCGATAAAAAAAAGTTACTGGGGACCCCAAAGAGCTTTTGTTCATGTGGGTTAAATCTATTAATATTTAATATATTAAAGTTAAAATTGAAATATTTAATGTACTTATTTAATTCATTTAAAAATGGCAATAATAAGCCTATTAAATGCTAACATAGGTAACTTTTTAGGAAACATAATTTTGTTTTCAAAATGTGAAAACATTTAATGAGAAGAGTGGCTTGTTTTAAATTTTTGCAAATTTCTTTCATGTATGGCTCAATATATTGTCATATCTGTTTTGGTATTTAATGTGTCAAAATATGTTGTTTTGCTTAGAGTAAATGAAGAAAATCCAGCTTCACATACATATACAATTTTCAGATTGCTGTGAATATTATTTAATGTGAAACCTAAAATTGATAAAGTTTCTTATTATTTGATTGCAATATGGAAATATGGAAATGAAAGCCATATAAAGGAAGATTTCTTTTATTCCATTGCTTTAAGTTCCATTGAGCTATCTTGCATTTTGAATAGAATTTATCCATGCATGATTTTGGTTAATATTGGATCGTTGAATTATGCACAACTTTAAAACATTGCCATTTTTCATTATACGATTTTTAAAAATATTAATATGATTATAGATATAACTGAAAAGTCTTTAAGTTTTACGAAGCTGTGAAGCATACAGTGGTAGATACAAATTTTCCAAATTTCCAACTTCCCTTCTGCTTCTGCACCTCAGTTTTGGCTCTTGTCCTTACTGTTCTGGTTTTGACAAGCCCCTCAGATTCATATTCTGGAGGATTCCCTTTGTTTTCTTCCAAACAAGGCTCTCTCTTTTTATTTATTGAAATACTATACAAATTTATTGGGACTTCTTTTTTGTATGCTGTATGGTGGGGGTCACATTTCATTGTTTTTCCATGTGAGTATCCTGTTACTGCAGCACCATTTGTTGATTTTTTTTGAGGGGTGGGGTGGGGTGGGGGTTAGTGCATGGATTGGGAATCAAACCCTGGTCTCCAGCATGGCAGGCAAGAATTCTACCACTGAACAACCTTTGCATCCTCTATTGGGACATTTTTATGTTCTAGAAAGTAGACATCTTTCAATCAGCCTTCAGTCTTAAAAGCACACACATGCAAACACAACGCCCATATCTCCTACAGTTTGTCATCTGCATCTCATTCTC
The DNA here is from genome assembly GCA_004026745.1 of Myrmecophaga tridactyla. Lineage (NCBI taxonomy): Eukaryota > Metazoa > Chordata > Mammalia > Pilosa > Myrmecophagidae > Myrmecophaga > Myrmecophaga tridactyla. The sequence continues at coordinate 28,501 of PVIY010024607.1, forward strand.
CAACCCTCCCTTTTCTTATTCTCTTTATTCCCATCATGGTATTGAGTTTTTCAGAGGAAAAGAGGTTAAGTATAAGTGGTTAATCAATCATCCTCAATTGTAATTTTCAGCACTTTATATTCTAAGAGAATGTTTTCTTTATCCATGTACATTATCCATTTTTTAATAAACAAAGGTAATTAGGTTTTCCAAAGTAACCTCAAGTAGTACTAAATGAGCTCTTTAACAAAAGTTTAAGACTAAAAATGCATAAGTACAAAATTAAAATTAATGCTTAAAGAATTAAATCAGGAAGACGTGATCAAGTGATCTGAGTACTCTCAATTTCTCTAAATTGTGCTAGATATATCTAAGTAATCGAAGTGAATTACTAATCTTTGTAGGGCACATTATCTATGTAGCACCATCCTGTTTCATTCTCATAAATATTTTTAGTATAAGAATTAAACTTTTTTTTTTGTATGCTGTATGGCGGGGTCACATTTCATTATTTTTCTAGGTGAGTATCCTATTATTACAGCACCATTTGTTGATTTTTTGTTTGTTTGTTTTTCTTGTTTGTTTGTTTCTGCGGAAAGTACATTACTAGGAATCAAACCAGGGTCTCCTACATGGCAGGCGAGGACTCTACCACTGAACTACCCTTGTACCCCCAAGAATTAAAATTTATTCACACCATTACACAATACTTTAAACTTTGTATTTATAAAATATGATTTAAATGGAAAGACAAGGAATGTAGGTGAAATAATAGAAATAAGGAGATAAATAAACATCCTAGAATATTTCATTTTTTCTTAAATAATAGTAATGAGCTCAATTTGACATGCATTCTCACTTTTTCATACAGCATCATGCTTACCCTCACTTAACTTGTATACCTGCCTAAATAGTAACGATAGTTGAATCTTTTCTTTTTGTTTTTCTCTAAGAAATCATATTCTAGATGTGTACAGGGTAATTTTTAACTCTTGAAACCAACAATATAAAAATTAAGTAATTGGCAAAGGTTAAAGAAACTTATAATCTGGTGAGAGAGTCATTGTTTTAAAATTTAGTTCATTATGATCTGGAATCTTAGGAAATGTGTCCAGATTTCCCTATATATACTAAAGGAAATATTTTAAAATATTTTATTGTAAACAACAAAAAAACATATAAACATTCTTGACACGGCTACAATCAATGGCTTACAATACCATCCCATAGTTCTGTATTCAATACCGTGATCATTTTTTTGAACATTTGTATCTCTTCAGCAAAAGAAAGAAAAAAGAAAAAAACTCATACATTTGATACCCCTTACCCCTCCCTCTCATTGACCACTAGTATTTCAGTCTGCTCAATTTATTTTAACCTTTTTTCCCTCTAAAGGGAATTTTGAATGCAGGTGCTTATGAATTGCTACAGTATAACATTCAATTAAGAAATGAAATAGTTCACCATACAATTTCCATGTTTATCCCTTTTTCAATAATTCAGAAGGGAAAATCTCATTCAACTGAAAGTAGCAAAAGGAAAATATTGGATTTGGAGAATTTTTACTTTTAGTTATTTCTCATTATTGAACCTGTTCGATTTAACCCAGAAACAGTGAAAATGAGGACAACTGGTTTTCATCTGAATAATGAGGTCCAATGTATTCTGAGATATGGTACTGATTAAGAAAGGTTTTGAACCAATGGTAATACATTCCTTGAGAGATACTATGAAATACCTTTTTCTTAAGAGATTTAGGAAAATGGAAAGCTCTTTTTTCGTGCATATTAGACAGAGTTATGAAGAAAATCAAAGGTCCTAAACCCTTCAAACTGTATACAGACTTGTTTTTTTTTTTTTTTTTTGAGGGGTAGGGGCAAGTTAATTTTTCTGAGGAGAAAGTACTCGACTTTCATTTGCTTTTCAAAGGGGTCAGTAAACCTCATAAAAAGACAATTGACATTTGCTGAACACAAAGTCCTTCCAATATTAGGATTGTAATACTAAACCAATATATTCAGTAAACAAAACTAAAAATATACTGGTAAATAGGAAAGAACAGTTTGACTACATGGGACCTGTAGAAAAGTAAACACTTAGAAATAAAGGTGTTAGCTTAGAGAGTTTGGCAATATAGCAGATTTTTATAATTTCAAGAGGATTGTTATTTCTGCCGCTTGCTGCAAAATAAACATACAGAAACATGTACTTGTCATTAACAATTCCTTTATTACATTAAAAAAATCATTGCCAAAAACTTTTAACTTTCATTCGAGGCTGGTGATGGACTAACTAACATTAAGATATTCTTTGACAGAGAGAGGACACCAGCAAAACCAAAGACAGGGCTTGTTTTCCTTTTGTATTCTTTTGAGAAACTAGGTGCAATCATGTGGAAACCATTTTCTGTTAAACTCAAGGAAAGTAAAGGGTCACTTATAGAACTTATTGTATTAAAGGTGATTTATTTTGCACTATTCACATTGACCTAGAGAGCAAAGTTTTATGAACCTGCAAAGAAATAAAATACTATACAGTGAAGCCCAAGTAGTTAAAATGCACTATCAGAGACTTTTATATGTGTCAATAATGTTTACGAGCATGGAAGAAAATACTATTAATCTCTTCTCAAATTTATCCACATTTATTGAATGTATTTAACTTAATTGCTACCATATATAATTCCATGAACTTGATTTACCTTGTAGCAGAACCTTTCAAATAATTGAGTGTTCTTTCAAGGATACAGTAGCATTCTTGCATCATCATAGCCTAGGATTTGAAGCAAGAAAATTGTACTAGTGGCAGGAGGGCCTATGACGTTTATTTCCAACATCATTGATATACATCATCCCTGAAATGTTAGCAGGCCCTTGGAATACAATAATCCAGTCTCCTTGTGCTTCTCCAGATCTCAAATATTGCATCTGTGGAATTGACAGCCCTGAGTTACCTCTAATTAGCCTTATAGAATTTGAAACATGCAGATGGTTTCCATTAGGTTTCACTAACTTTGTTAGAATTGCTTTAATGTCTAAAGTAAGTACGCTAATGAAGTTTGTTGAGATGAAGTCTCATGCTCCAGTAAACCAACTAGTTCTTAGATGCTGTTTTACCAGTGTCATTTATAGGAACTTCAAGGATACTTGAAGGTGAAAAACTAATCACAAGTAACATCAAAAAAATGCTTCATTAAATAAATATTTGGTAAAATCATGCCAGTTACTGCAACAAAAATTTGCTTTGGTTCAATTTTATTTGTAGCACTATGTACACCTTCAGGATACTTCTTAACAGGTGAAAAACTAATTGCTAATACCTGCTTAAACAAGATAGCAAATTAGGTGCTCCAAGGATACAAAAACGAGTGCTATGGTCCTCAGCCTCAAGGAGGTTATTAACTGCTGAGTGGCTTGAAACTTGACATGAATAATTAATATGATATAGAGAATTGTAAAAGCCATTAGTGAATTGCAAAGGGAAAGGAGAGTTCAAGTGATGGGAAGATGAATATCAATCTAAACTTCTGAAAATTTTGTATTATTGATATTAAAGAATGACTTAAACTTTCTGGCATCTACCCATACTATTAGCCCCATTGAACACATTTTATAAGACGTGGTGCCTGCCTGTCTCTCTGAATTAATTTTCTACCACTTCCCCTCCACTCCCACTCCCCATTGTCTCTCTTCCAGACATCTGTCTCTCTTTTTCTGAAATTCAGATAGGCAGATTTTATTCTCATATCAGAACATTTGCAACTGCAAATATATTTCTGTCTGAAATATATTCCCCCTCTCTCCACTATCCGTTTTCACACAACTAGCTCTTTCTCATCATTAATGCATTCATTCAAACATTAACTCTTTAGGAAGTTAGTGTGCTAATCAACCCATCTAAATTAATGTCTTGCTTTCTCCTGAGTCTCAGTTGCTCCTGGTCATATTACCTTCCAATATCATTACCCCGTATCCTCTATTAATATCACTTCTTACCGACTTCATAGTACATTTATTTATTCATCTGTTTTTAGATTGTGTCTTCTCCAACTAGAATGGAAGACCCATAGCAGCAGAAATGACGTCTGTCTTTTTCACTGATCTAACTTCTGTACTTAAAACGTTGCTCGGCGTCTAATGGACTTTCAACAATGTTAATGAATTTTACTTAGATATGGTTGGGGAGTTCACTGAGAAGAAAAGTTTTATTTGATTAATTTTATATTTGAAAACTAAAATGCACCTTGCATTTCTCTTTTTATAACATTTATGTTAAAATTCATTTTTTTCAATAAAGAATCTCAGCCTTATTTCTCTCACTATTTACACATCCATGAGTTTTTCTCAAACAGAACTTACTAAAGACTTATAGATCTTGATGACATTTAAAGGATTACAAGGCCTAGAGAATGAGGGAAAAGTGGGGACAGAATCTTTTTCTATACCAAGGGCACAGTTTGTGGAAAAGCAAGACAACAGGGGAAAATTTTGAGGAGTAGGAAGCAGACTGTGTAGCAGAAAAATGGGCTATAAGACTAGAAAGGAGAGAGAAGATAATGCGGGTCAAAGAGATTGCTTTAGGTTAGCACATTAGAATTTTGCAAAGATGACTTTGAATCAAGGCATAAAAGGTGGATAGACCTGAGAAGGGCATTTTAGATATAAGAAGCCTGTGAGCCTGGAACAGAAGTGGAAAAGTATTTGTGCAGGTTATTAGTTCAATTTGAGCTCACATATTGAGGGTAAATGCCTTTCATCCCTACCATAATAACTTTAGCCACTCTTTCTACCTTTACCGGGAAAGCTTTTCTAATTCCCTAACATTGCAGTGATTTCTCTCTCTCCATATCTCCTTTGGTACTTAGTTTTGTATTCACCTATGGGACTCCTATTTATAGTATGGTTATTTTTAGCTAGTTTACTTTTGAAAATATTTTTCCTGCATGGAACCATAAAGTCTATTAGACATAGACTTCTTTCCATAATTGTATCTCTGAGGGTGCCTCAAATTAACTTTTATATCCTGTAGCCACACATACGCTTCCTCCTCTGCATTCTTCTATTCTCACCACCCTTTGTTCTTACCATGCTCACCATGGTCTTTTTTTTTTTTTAATCATTTTTTTCTTTGTTTTTTTTTGTATGCTTTGTGGCGGGGTTATTTTTCTATATGAGTATACATTATTGAAGCAATATTTGTTGAATTTTTGTTTGTTTCACTTGTTTGTTTTTTGGGAAGTGCATGGACTGGGAATCGAACCTGGGTCTCCTGCATGACAGACGAGAATTCCACCACTGAACTACCCTTGCACCCTCTCACCGTTGTCTTTTATCCGTGATTATAAAATGGTGTCCTTCACATTTTCATTCTTCAAGAATGTTTGTGGAAATGCATTTTTGTTTATTTGATTGTTTTGTGTGTTTGAAAATGTATGTTAAAATCCCTGGTATAAATCTTCTCTCCCACCACATACAAATTGCACTAACCCTAATGAGCATATTTCTCATGCTTATATTTCATGACCATATTTCTGCTAAAAAATTGAGAAATTTTTTAGGATTTTTTATTTTTAGTTTTATATTACCACTAGGAAGCCATCCGAAATTTCCCACCAGGGTAACCTGATCCTCACTGAGACCTAATCTTTGCAGGTATATTTTCCAAGCAATGGCATTAACCCTGACTCAAATGCCTATTAGTTCTTGGTTTTTATCCTGGTATTTCAGTTTATAGCCAGTCTGAATTAGAATGACATTGGCATCTTAACATTCTTTTTATTTACCCTGACCACATTAGAAATTATTTACTCGTTAAACACAACTAGCATAGTAGGTTCACTATAATGACATTTCTAGTAGGCAAAAATCCTTTAGTAGGCAAGTTTAAAAACTGGTTAAAATTAATAGGCTTTGGATATTAGCTTAGCACCTATATGGAATACACAATACAGTCAATTTGAAAAATTAAGAAATATTTTGTGAATTGTGAGCCACCAATTCCATGCATTTCTAAATGAAATGATCTAGTTAAACAAACAAACAACAAAATAAATTTTACCAGCCCTGATGTATGGGTTACTGCACACAAATGCTTGAAAAACAAAACAAAATTCTTTTGAGCATCAAAATAATTAGGAAGCAAATAGGATATTCAAAAAGTTTTTGGAATTCACTTACAGCATGATAGAATGAAGAGGTCAGTAACCCCTATTCCCCCTGCCCCACCCCCTCCAAAGCAATTATTAATCTGCAGAAAACTGTCAAAGCAATAATTCTGATTTTCTGAAAAGCAACCAAAGGTTCCATTTCCCCCACCATACCCACAGCCCCTGTTGCTTGACATGCCAGTCCAAACAGAAAGGGAAGGCTATGAAAACTAGCAGTCTTGCTGCCACTGCTGGAGGGGGCCCACTTGATTTACCATATTACCCAGAATTTTCCTAGAAATCTACCCAAGAGATGAAAATATTATGTCCACACAAAGAATTACAAGTGCCTATTCATAGCAGCATTATTCATAATGGCCAAAAACTAGGAGCAATGAAAATATACTCTAGCTGAAGAATAGATAAACCAAGTGTGGTATAGCAATACATTGTACTAGCATTCACCAAGGAAAAGGAATGAAATACTGATACATGCTATGCATGGACAGGCATCAAAAAAAAATATGCTAAGTGGAATAAGCTAGGAAATAAAAGCCATGTATTCTATAATTCCCAGTTATACAACATGCTCAGAAAAGGCAAATTTATAGAAACAGCAGATCAAAGTTTACCTTGGCATTGGGGTGTTGGGAGTGAGTCTTGCCTGCAGTTGAGATTGACAGATATTTGGGGGATGATGGAAGAGTTCTAAAATTGGATTATGGTGATGGTTGCAGAAATCTATAAATTATTAAAAATCATTGTTTTATATACTAACATGGAATGAATTTTATTGTGTGTAATTTATTTCTCAATAAATGGATTTGATTTTAGAAAAATAATCACCATGCCAACTTAAAAAGTTGAACCACACTGTAAGGCAATAGAAGAAGTTAAAAAAAACAAAAAGAATCATCAAATTTCCCTCCAGTTTTAAGTACATGGTGATACTGGAACATATTCAATGAACAACAACAAAAAACATCTAATTGTGGGGGAAAAAAATCACATTACTCTTCTTCCCCAAAAAATCAAACAAACACACAGAGCTCGTTCAGAGGACCTTTATTTTATATCCTCTCTACAACTGAAAAAAAGTTTAGTAGATTTATTTAATTGCAGTAATTTTCAATTATTTTAAGATATTGGCAGAGAAAAATGAAGATATTAATGGAGAAAATCAAGATATTAACTACTTGCTGGTTATAAAATAATGTCTAAAATTTGGCCATTTGCTCTCTCTCCACCAAATTTGAAAGAAAATGCTCAAAATTAAGTGTAATTAACTCACCAAAGATCATGTTACAAAATTTAAATCTGCAAATATACCAAAATGTATTTTACTGGCAAGGTAATTTAGGCATGGTATAAGGGAAGTGTTATTTGGCCAAAGGGTCAGAGACTATAAATGCAGTCTGACTTTGGATAACTTCTTTAGAACTCTGATTTCTGTGTTCTTTAGAATACCAGTCTGGTAAGAGTTACTTGTTCAGCTTCAAGTAAATTTTGGAAGGCTAGCGTAGACAAAATTAAACACATGAAGTAACTATGTGTGTGGCTTGGAGTTAAGAAAAACATGCTCTTCATCTGAATCTATTCCTGCAGGTTTGAGCCCACTGTACATAGGACTTTTTGATGGGGTTACTTCAGTTGAGGTGTGGCCCAACTAAAACAGAATCAGTCTTAATCCTATTGCTAGGGACCTCAGAGGACACGAGAGAGAAGCCACAGGGAGCAGGGCTAGAAGTCAATAGTACCTGGAAGAGAAAGGAGAGGATACTACCATGTGCTTTGCCATGTGACAGAAAAAACAAGAAACCCCAAATATCGCTGACCTGCCAGAAGATACCAATCCAGGATAAAGCAAGCCTTCTAGCCTCTGAAACCATGAGCTAATAAATTCCTGTTGTTAAATAAACTCATTGTTTGATACTTGTCTTGGCAGTCAGGAACTAAAACACTATGTCAGTATGTATTGTAAATCTCTAAAGTGTAGATATGGTGCCCTGTGTTTCAGGAACTTAATTGATAATGAAAATATTGGCTATCATTGATAATAACAATAAGAAACTAAAGAGAGTAAGAATGTTTTATCAGAGGAGGGTCCAAGATGGCGGCTTAGCAATGTGCGCGTTTTAGTTCATCCTCCAGAACAACTACTACATAACCAGAAACAGTACAGAACAGCTCCCGGAGCCACGACAGTGACCGGACACACAGCGTACCCAAGTCTGGACCAGCTGAACCAACTGCGAGTCTCCGGAACCGTGAGTTCCCCAAGCCGCGGCGCCCGGTGCCCGGTGCCCCTCCCCCATAGTCGGCTTCCCGGAGGGAAAGGAAAGAGACTAACAGTAGCAGGAACTGAGTCCAACCAAACACCAATTGTGGCATTAATAAACAAATTCTGACTACTAAAAATAGGCCCCCAGCTCATGTGAAACTGGTCAAGGCAGAGGTCACTTATTGGGCTAACAGAAAAAGAGGAAAGGGGACAAAACAAGGGTTTTCGCGGCTGTTTCTATGGAGGCTTGGCTGCCTCTGTATTCAATGGTGGGACTACTCGGGCTGCAACTGCCCCACGCATAGGCAGAAATGGACTGCTTTCAGGGCTATCTCCCACCTGTGCCTTCCCCAGGGGAGGGGTGAAGCCCAACTTAGGTGGAATCCCTCTCTCAAGGAACTCAGACACCAGGGCATGGCAATTTGAAGCCATTAAAACCAGCCTACAACCTCTCCTCTGTCTCCACCATGACCCCAGCAGGGAGAGCCTTCCAGAGTTAAAGGAGCCGCAACATCTTTTGCTGGTGGGACCCGCAGGCAGACAAGCACCACATACTGAGCAAGATAAGAAAAATAGAGCCCAGAGACTTCACAGGAAAGTCTTTCAACCTGCTGGGTCTCACCCTCAGTGAAAACTGATGCAGGTGATTCCTTCCCCCTGATAGGAGGCCAATTTAGTCCGGGAAAACCCAGCTGGTGTCTGTAACACCTATGTAGACCCTCCTAAAGGTGGGGAGGGAAAAGGCACCTTACAAGCATGACAAGAAACAAGAAAACAAGAACTGAAAAATTACCCTCTGTTAAACAAAACTTAAGCTAGAGGCCCAGAAAAAGCTGAACTGAAGGTCAAAGAACAGATAGACAACAAACTCATCTAGCAAGAAAACCCTAGGTAAGATAAGTGAAAGCAATCTCCAGAATAAACTA
>PVIY010024608.1:0-37814 GCA_004026745.1 Myrmecophaga tridactyla
ATTTAGTTTGAAATGCTAGTGATCAATGAAAGGAAGGGTAAGGGGTATGGTATGTATAATTTTTTTTTCTGTTTTCATTTTATTTCTTTTTATGTTATCTTTTATTTCTTTTCCTGAATTGATGCAAATGTTCTAAGAAATGATCATGATGATGAATATGCAACTATGTGATGATATTGTGAATTACTGATTATATATGTAGAATGGAATGATTATATATTAAGAATGTTTGTGTTTCTTTGTTGTCATATTTTTTAATTTAAAATTAATTAAAAAATTTAAAAAAAAAGTCTAACAGTGAGAAAAGCACTAGAAAAGCGGGGGACACCTTTACAGAGAAAACACTCTATATCTTCTTCCCTAGAAATATTCTGAAAGGCATACAATTTACTTGTTAACATAACAGGAAATATAAAAGATCATTTTTAAAAGCTCAAGTATCAAGTTAGTATCTCCAGGTTTTACATAGAAAAAAAGAAAGGAATAAAGCATGAAATGGTACCTTTAATTTTAACCTTGTTCTACCTTCTTCATCCAGCATTTCTTCATCTTCAAATTCATCTTCATAATACTGAGGATCAAAAGGCCTATAAATTGTTTGTAAAATAAACTATTAATCATATTTGATAAGGAATATTATTACTGCTGTAGAATAATATCTCTATTAATATATACCAATATACTGAAAAGTCATTATGTAATCAAAAATCATAATGATAACTGATTTTCAGGCTCAACTTCAAGGAAGTATTCTAATTACTGTTTTTCTGAAATTTGGTATTAATACATATTGTTTGACATAAAATGCAAGCTAGGCTAAATAGTCTAAATATTACTTATTCTTATTATGTTTAGTCTTCCAAAGAATAGACCACATAAACCCTAGCTTTCAACATCATTCTGCTTGGTGGAAAAAATGTAAATTACACAAGAGCTTGAATGTTGCTTATGACTAATACCCATCCACACAATTTAGTCCAAAACCACTAGTTTTTCTAGATCCACAAGGCTGCTATGGTGGATGTTTGCAGTTTTTCTAACAAATTTCCTCACTTTCAATTGCATCTTTTTCAGGGCTACACTAGTCAAAAACACTTTTAAGATTTGCAACGTCTGTTAATTTATAAGAAAGTATCAAACTGTTGAAAACAATTACAAGCATTGAAAGCTCATACTTTTTCTACCACAGGATTTGCTTGATTTATTTTTTCCAAGATACATGAAGAATTTTCCAATTTTATAATAAGTCAAGTCATGTAAAATAAGAAAAATACTAACAATTCCACATATTTCTATTCAACATCTAGAAAAAACTTTTAATTAATCCCCTTACCTGGGCTCTACACTGAGAAAGTTGGGCAGTTTAACAAAATACAAGTCATTTCCTAAATCAGTGTTTACTTTGGGTATTTCTACTTCTATCCTGGTCTCAGGAATTGGCTCTTCCTCCTGTTGATCTTGTGGTAATCCATTTTCATCCTAGTAAAAGAATCACAGAATTTTAGAGCTTGAAAGGACCTCAGTAATGACCTAGCTTAACCTCTACATATTAATGACTTATTTAGGCTAAAAACACATTTATTCATCACTTTAGGGCTAAAGCAATACCAATCACCAGCCCTACCCACCCACACCCCCAATAAATTTCACATGAAAAAAGATCAGTTTGGATGCATCAAGAAAATATTTCTTTTGCAAATGTTCAGTAACAGAAGTGTGAGATTAATTAACATGTCAATATGAGGAAACTAACAATTAAAATTAGGAAAAATTATCAACACAGCATACATTTTTTTGGTCATGAACAAAAAACATTTAAATTAATGGTTCTCAAATCACATTTCCTTACAGTTTAGGCCACAAGCCTTGGCCCCAACTTCATTCTGGGCAGACACTTCTATACCCTCTTTTAATCAAGAGTTCCCTACATAAAAAAAAAAAAAAAAAAAAAAAAAAAAAAGAGAGAGATCCCTACATAACTAAGAAAATCATATATGATCATTGTATTTTCATACTGTAATTCAGTTACCAATTTCCTCTTCTTGGCATAGGAGAGATCCTCAGCTTCTGAAACTTTTTACTTATCCAAGAATAAGGGGACTAGTTCACATTAGTAAATTTATTTACCACAGGCTGTCCTGGTGTAGGTGGTTTATCTTCCCCATCGCTCCCTGAAGATATATCATCTGCACCTCCAAAGAGATCCATGGTTCCACTATTATCTTCAATGTAGAAGGAAAAATGCACCGTATTAGTTTATGTAACTAAGGTTCTTCAAAACTGATCTCTTCAACATATTCCCAAGTTTTCTGGATCAGCCATTAGGAAACTACCAAGAAACACAACTCTGAACTTGGCTCTCAAAATCTGCCTAAAATATCTGTGGACAAAAATGCTGTAGACCTGGGACTCAGAGCAGCTCAGAGACAGTGAATAATAGCTCTTCAAGTCTGCAACAAAAAATGGCCTCCCATAAAACTACATTGCAAAAAACGGGAGAAAAGCAGAATGGAAAGAGCAAAAAAGTTGAAGAGGCAGAGCCTGAAGAATCTGTGGTGGAAAAAGTATTGGATCAATGTGTAATGAATGGGAAGTTGGAGTATTTCCTGAAGTGGAAGGGATTTACAGATGCACACAATACTTGGGAACTTGAAGAAAATTTAGATTGCCCAGAGATAACTGATGCATTTCTCAATTCTCAAAAAGCTGGTAAAGAAAAAGTTGGTACAAAAAGAAAATTTTTATCTGACAGTGAATCTGATGACAGCAAATCAAAGAAGAAAAGAGATGCTGCCAACAAAACAAGTGGTTCTGCTAGAGGTCTTGATCCTGAATGCATAATTGGTGTCACCGACAGCAGTGGAGAATTAATGTTTCTCATGAAATGGAAAGATTCAGGTGAGGCAGACTTGGTGTTGGCAACAGAGGAAAACATGAAGTATCCTCAAACTGTAATTGCTTTTTATGAAGAGAGACTACTTGGCATTCTTGTACAGAAGATGAAATTCAATAATTGTTTGCATTGTTATATATATATATATATATACATATATATATAATCTGGGTCTTGGATTTTTATTTATTAGTGTGAAGAATAACTACTATTCTAATGGAAATCAAGTTTGATATGTTTGTTTTGAGGTAATATTATTGAGGGGATTGTTAGATTTTTGGAGGGGCATTGGTTTCTGTTTTTCTTCTGCATCAGTATCACTGGTTACTTTGAACAAAATAAAAAATAAAAAGTAAATATCTGTGGAGAGGGAAGGATGCAAAACCAATGAAAGAGTAAGTTGTACATGAGGCACTTCTTTCTCCCTTCATTTTCTGCATCCTTATTCTTCCACTTTCCTTTATTCCCCAGGAGCCCAAATGTCCTCTTACAGTTAAGATACTCAAAACTGGGGCTCAAGTACTCCACATGTGGGCCTATATTTTACGTAAATGCCTCAAGTTTCAAAATTACAGGTCCAAGTCTTCTCTTGGACCAGAACTTCAACTAAGAATTGGAACAACAACAATAATCTGTATAAACCAATAAACCAAGGAGGGGTACTAGAGGGCGTGACTAGAAAGACAGGAGGGAGGTCAGAATGTAGACTGCTGAAAGCTGAGAACAGAAGGGTTATAATTATTGGTAAGGCCACGGTCTAGGATAAGACTGTGAGAGTGAGTTACTGAGACAGGGTGGAATACAAGCTCACCATAAAAGAAGAGGAATGGAAGAAAACGTCAGGCTACTGAGAAGTTTATCTCTGTGATGAGATCACCAAATTTACAACTCCACCCACCCACCCACACTCTCATCCCCCTCCTGATTTATTTACCTAATTTTTTGAGTTCTTATCATCATCCAACATACTACATGTTTAATTTACTTATCCTGTTATTCTTAGTCTCCTAACTCTAACTTTACCCTACCAGAATGTGAGTTCTGCAAGGGAGGATTCTTTTAAATCTATTTTGATCACTGCTGTATCTCCAGTGCCTAAGAGATGCTGCCAACAAAACAACAGGCTTTGCTAGGGGTCTTGATCCTGAATGCATAATTGGTGTCACAGACAGCAGTGGAGAATTAATATTTCTCATGAAATGGAAAGATTCAGATGAGGTAGACTTGGTGTTGGCAACAGAGGAAAACATGAAATATCCTCAAATTGTAATTTGGATATTCAATTGTATCTGTGAATTGTATTCAATTCAGGATACAATTTGATATTCAGTAAGTATCTGTGAATAAACTGAAAGAATGAACTTATCTAATTCTCACAATAATCCCATAAAACATTTAGCATCATCCCCTTTTATGGATCAGATATTGAAGTTCAGAGTAAGTAATTTGACTAAAATCATACAGCTGGAAACTAGAGGGACAAAGATTCTAACTTAGATCATCTGATTTAAAAGTCTATGCATATAAACAGATCCAAAGCTTTTTATATAAATTCCAGAAACTGCTGTTTTCCTCTTTTCCTCTTTTGTTGACCTTCTAACTGCATGCTTTAGCTATAATGCTACTTATGATACTTTGCATAAACTGTTGACTCTTTATGCCCAATTATCATTCAGTACAATAACAGGTGTGCATAATCAAACTGTCAAGTGTCATCACTTTTAAACTAACACCTTCATTGCATAATAATTTGCATTTGTAAATATGGACATATGTAGAGATGAACAGATAAAATTCCTTCCATGTTTACAACAAAACTACCTTATAACAAACATACCTAACACTGGAATTTTTTTAACTCTGCATTTAACTCTAAAAATCAGGTTTTTCATCTGTTAACCTGTTAAGAACTTAAGAACAAATGGCCCTGAGACTGTCATTATTCAAACTGAAAACTGGACAGTGCCACCTCCACTCCAACCAGAGGCTCAGACCCCTAACAATGGATCGACTGCAGATACTATAAATGAAGAAATATATTTTTCTACTCTATGGACACTCAAGAGTGTCCACGCTCTTTTCTGTGGATCTTTTATTCTGGGATAAATGTTCAGGGTTAGAAGAGCACCATAGTTCAATGTAGAAAGAGAAATGGAAATATATACTTATTAACTGAAATTACTGACAGATGGTAGATTTAAAGCAATTTTTCCTTTTTTGTGTGTGTGTTTCTGCATTTTTCAAAATTTCTAGCACATACATGAATTACTTTTATCACCAGATGTCGTTAAAAGAAATAATGGCAGTACCTTTTGGCACCTCAGCATCACTATCTGCTTCTGAATCAGATGCAATTGCATTCTTGCGTTTCATTCGTAAAACTTCATCTTCACTGTCACTGCCTCGTGCAGATTCTATAAGGGTAGAATTAGAAGTTCTGCATCACATCAGTCACACCACAGCTTTAGTGTTTTAAAGGCAACATTGGGTATAAACAAATACATACAATACAATGATAATACATACTATGGAACACTACTCAGCAATAATTATAAATGAACTATTGACACATGAAACAATTCGGATGAATCTCAAGTGCATTATGGTAAGTGAAAGAAAAGATTATAAACTGTATGATTCCATTTCTGTGACATGCTTAAAAAGACAACACTATAGTGACAGAAAAGATCAGTGGTTGCCAGGGGCTAAAAGTATGGAGAAAGATGCGACTACAACGGGATACCAAAAGGGAGATTTGCAGGGTGACAGAATGGTTCTGTCTCCCAACTGTGCTGGTGGTTACACAAATGTACACATTTTAAAATTAATAGCACTATATATATACAAACAAATCAACTTTACTGTGTTAATTTTAAAAAAGCAACATTTGTTTCTGTAAGCAGGCAAACTTGGAAGAAATGAGAAAAGTAGTTACTGAAATTTATGATCAAATTTATATGACACATTCCAGAAGAAATAAGAAAAAGAAATAGGTAAAAATATTGGAAAGGAAGAGACACATACATAATTTCTGGATGGTTCAGTTGTCTACCTAAAAACTTCATGAAATCAACTGAACTGCTAAAGAACCATTAAGAGTTAAGCAGGGTGACCAGCTACAAGATCTTCTCTCACGATTCTTGCCTTGTGTTAGTCTGCTAGTATTTGGGAAGTAGTGTATGAATCCTAAAGATTCTGCTAACAGTACAAACAACCCAACTCTGAAACAGTTACTGAATACCTAATGTAGTCCCATGGTCTACACAAACTTGTATCCATCTCTGGAAATATTCTGAACTCCTCTAATATCACCGGAGTGTGGTCTTGAATGCTATCCTGTGAGAGGTGTATTGCCAGGGAAGACTCCTCCCTATTTAAACCCTCTAAGAAGACAGGATCAAAATATAACTAACATAATCAGTCTCCTAAAGAAATGAAGCAATCCAGATATTACTTCAGGAAGACTTCCAACTTAATCAAAATGGTTATTATATAATAAAAAGAAATGTGATCTTTAAGCTTTATTACACTCTATATGAAGAACCTGTTAACTTGAGGAGACTAGCCAAAATGGCCATTATAAAAGGAGTGTCCCAAAATAAAAATTTGGCTGTTTCCTGCAGAATTGGGGGAGTAAATGCTCTGACCCAAAAACATCTCCCTAGGTTGGGGTGTATGCATCAAGCTATCATAGCTCAACTATGGCCATCAAGATTATCCAACTGTGTTCATACTTTAGGTTTTATGCTCCTCAGTCAATCTCATGATTTTTATAATTTGGTTTTAACTATAAATTTGCCTCCAGGGAAAGAATACAATGATGAGAGAAAAACTGACCATTTTGAAACAATTTTGTAATTCAATTTTTGTATATTAGTTTCTTGTAAATTTGATTCATTTGAGTAAACTCCCTGGAGACTCATCACTTCTAGATGATCAAATTTTGGATACCAAAAAGCTGATCTGGAATGGGATACCTAAACCTCAGTACAGCCACTCTGTACCGAGGAACATTCCAATGGTATTGTCCCCCATCCCCCTACCCAGGCAAATCTATTCTGACTGGAGGCATACTCTTCAAACAGTTATCTACAGAATTGGAACAACTCTTTTTTATGTTCTAGCCATTCTAATGCAATACACTGCTAAGACTGACCTCTTTAAAAAATGTTTTTCTGGGCAATGGTGGCTCAGTGGCAGAGTTCTCGGTTTGATTCCCAGAGCCTGCCCATGCAAAAAAAAATGTTTTTCTTATCTATCAATTAACATGAAACAGGAACAAATAGCAGGTATAAATGAAGTAAGAAAATAAAAAAGCAGAATGTATAAGGTTAGAAAAGGCTGAAACGGAGGGCCAAAAGAGAAAAAAACATGGTTATAAAGATAGGAGTGAAAAAAGAATACAAGAATAAATGGCCCACTGCTGTATCTGGATGCTTCTACTAAATCACTTTAGTTCTCATACATATGTTACCTGACTTATGGTCCTGCTCCTCTTCATCATCTGAATGTCTGTGTTCTTCATCCGAGGCCTGTGGCCTTTCATCATCAGAATTCTGCATTTTCTCTTCATCAGATATCTGTGGCTGTTCCTCATCATCAGAATTCTGTTTCTCATCATCATTATCAGATGCTGCTTGCTGTTCATCATCAGAATTAGCTTTTTCCTCCTCAGACAGCTGCTGTCCCTCATCATCTGAAAGCTGAGGCCTTTCCTCATCATCTGTGTTCTGCATTTTCTCATCATCATCAGAATTCTGAAGCTTATCTTCATCAGACTCTTGTGCCCTTTCTTCATCATCAGAATTTTGTATCTTTTCATCATCTGACTGGTCACTTTTATCTTCTCTGTCCCATTTCTCATCATCTGAATGTGCTTTTTCAGAACCTTCTGCTTCTGAGCGATGGCTTCCTCCTTCTGATCTCTGACCTTCATCTTCATCATCATTATGCACTTCTGACCCACTCTGCTGATCTACATCTGAGGGGTCATTATCTTCATGGTAAGAATGCTCAGAAGCTTCTGATCTATTGTCTGATCTTTCAGAGTGATTATCACTCCCACTATGATGAGAAGCTCCCTCATCTTCACTGTCATCTCCAAACAGTTCCTTATTACTTGGTTTTCCTGAATCACCTCTTTCATCTTGATCACTTTCACTTCCAGAGGCATTACTGACAGAAGCAGCATTCTCTTGATCAGAATCTGAGTCAGATCCAGAATCAGAATCTGTGAAGGAAAATTTACATTCAATTTCATATAAAGATAGGGTGATGTCAAGAGGAAAAGTGGAATAAGGAACTCCAAAAGTCCATCCCAATATTAAAAAAATGAAAAATAACAACAACAAAAACCTGACCAAACCTGTTAGAATCAACTTTCACAGTATTCTAGAAACTAAAGTTCCCAAGTTGCCACAACCAGCAAACACACTTAATTGAGAACCAATCAGGCTTATTATAAAGGGTCCTAGATTGTAAGCTCTTATAGCAGTCACATACATGCAGGAGGTGTAACTGTTATTTTTAAATTCTGAGATACTGAGTTGTTTGTATACAACATGGTCTTTCTCAGAAACTTCAGGTATTTATGTGACACCTGAGACCTAGAGTCAGAACTCTGAACCTATGAAAGTCAGCAGTATTCCATACAGGAACTGTTTAAAAAGTTGAAAAAGTGATCAGACATCAAGTAGAGATATACATGAAGCTGATATGGATAGGACTAAGGTATATCAGAAGACTGGGTTAAAGGGTGATGTTGCCCATATTTTAAAACTTCAACTTCTGTGTGAGATTAAACAGAGAGATGTTTTTCTGGGGCAAAATTTACATTATGGGTAGTGCTTTTCCTAATTTAACCTGTATGTCAGTTTAGTTGAACACAATAAGTACATGGAACCTTGAATAGGGCATGAGATTTTGTTAGTTTGTCCAGGTTAGTGTGAGGCCCCAATAAATCCCAGAGTGATTTGGACAGTGAAGAAAGAAGTATTTGTCAAGTCCCCTTGGGGGAATGGGGAGACAGGAGGAAATATTCAACTTCCTCGTTTGGAGAATTTCTAATAATCTCACAAGCAGTGGAGACAACCAAATGAATAGGCCGAGCCCTCAATCTTGGGATTTGCCCCTATGAAACTTGTTCCTGCAAAGGATAGGCTAACCCTACTTAAAATTAAGCCTAAGAGTCACCCCCAGAGAACCTCTTTTGTTGCTCAGATGTGGCCTCTCTCTCTAAGCTGACACGGCAAGTAAACTCACTGTTCTCCCCTCTACATAGGACATGACTCCCAGGGCTGTAAATCTCCCTGACAACGTGGACAGAAATCCCGGGACAAGCCAGGACACAGCATCAAAGGATTGAGAAAACTTTCTTGACCAAAATGGGGAAGAAAGAAATGAGACAAAATAAAGTGTCAGTGGCTGAGAGATTTCAAACAGAGTTGAGAGGTTATCTTGAATGTTATTTTTACACATTATATAGATATCCATTTTTAGTTTATGGTGTATTTGGAGTGGCTGAAACTGTAGAGCTGTGTTCCAGTAACCTTGTTTCTTGAAGATGACTGTATAATGATAAAGCTTTTACAATGTGACTGTATGATTGTGAAAACCTTGTGTCTGATGCTCCTTTTATCTAGGGTATGGACAGATGAGTTAAAAAATGGATAAACAAATAAGAGGGGTGACAAAGGTTAATATAAATTGGGTAGATGGAAATATTAGTGGTCAATGAGAGGGAGGGGCAAGCGGTATGATATGCATGAGTTTTTCTTTTTTATTTCTTTTTCTGGAATGATGCAAATGTTCAAAAAAAATGATCATGGTGATGAATACATAATTATACAATGATACCGTGAGCCATTAATTGTATACCATGTATGGAATATTTGTATGTTAAGAATAGTTGCTAAGTTTGATTGGTTAAAAAAAAAAAAAAGAACCAACCAACCAGCTTGGGGGAATCAATAAGGACAACAGAATTCCATTTAAAACAAAAAAAAAAAAGTTTTTTTTTTAAATTATCCTAGTACCATCCCCTGCTCCCCAACTCAGCAGTGCCTTGAAGATAACAGCCCATATTCTTGATGTAAGTACTGGTACCCAGGGAAAAGAAGAGATCTTATTCACAAAGAATTCTGATTGATTGTTTTGACCTGGAAAACTGGCTCAAAAGGCTTGCCTTTATTTCACCTAACTTAGAATTCTCCCCATGCTAAAGTTGCTACAGGGAGTGGGGTTGGAGGTGGGACATTGGGGATTGGACACATATTTGTCATAAACATTTACAGACAAATAGATTACTGTTGCCTGGGACGATGGATAATGGCTGGGCAAATGTCCTATTGAAAAGCTTGGGAGGAAAGTCTGGGGAATGAGGTACTTTGGGGAAAAAGGGTCTTGAAAAGCTCTTACATATTCTAGGGACTGAGAAAGCCATATGCATGCCTAGGTCAGTGCACATGCTCAGAAAACACCTGAGAAGGCCCTAAGTGCTCACCTCTGCCTTTCAGGCTCTGAGTAAACAGGAAGGGAAGGCTAAGGCAGGGATGCAAAATGCCTGACTGTATTGAAGGCATGTTCCAACACACTTACAGATCCAACCTGCAAAGACTGTGAGAATTCTTTGGTTCATTACATTTAAGGAAATCTGTGTCCAATCATTAGTCGGCCACTAAGGTAACAGAACAGAGACTTTAGTGGTCACACAGGACAAAGAACAAGACTTTGCAAAATTAGTTCAAAAAAGTCACTAACAAACAATTACTATACCAAGTAGCAACAACAAACCCCAGGAGAGGGAAGAACGTGATTTCCAAAAGGTGTCCCATTATAATATTCAAAATGCCCAGTTACCAACAAAAAACTCACAAGGCTTGTAAAGAAAGAAGATAGTATGGCCCATACACAGAGGGGATAAAAGCAATTAATAGAAACTGTTCCTCAAGAACCCCAGACACTGGATTTACTAGACAAAAACTTCAGGCAGAAAAAAAAAGAATCAGCAAATTTGAAGACAGGTCAATTGATATTATACAGGCAGAGGAAAACAAAGAAAAAAAGAATGAAGAAAAAGGAACAGAGCCTAAGAGGCCTGTAGGATACCATCAAGTAAGCCAACATACACATAATGGGAGTTACAGAAGGAGAGTGGAGAGAAAAAAAAGGCCAGAAAAAATAAATGAAGAAGTAATGGACCAAAATTTCCAAATTAGTTGAAAGACAGGGATCTACACATCTAAGTGCTTGATAAACCCAAGTAGGGTAAACTCAAAAGATCCACACCAAGACATATTATAATAAATGGTTGAAAGCCACGCAAGGTGAAAATCCTGAAAGCGGAAAGAGAAAAAAGACTTGTTAAATACATGGATCCTTAGTAAGATTAACAGGTGACTTCTCATCAGAAACGATGGAGGCCAGAAGGCAGTAGGATATAATCAAAGCGCTGAAAAGAAAAAGTCAACCAAGAATCTCCATTATCTGCAAAATTATGCTTTAAAAGTGAAGAATATGCTTGATTTGGCAGCACTTACACTAAAATTGGAATAATAGAGAAAAGATAAGCATGTGCAAGGATGACACCTAAATTCGTGAAGCGGGCCATATTTCTCTGCTTTAGATGTCTCTATTAACATTTATATAGTTGGATTTGTTGTTGCTTGCTGGCTTTGCTAGTAATAGAGTAATTCAACCCATCTGCATAAAAAGGAGACACAGCAACAGTAATAGATAAGTGGACTTCATCAAACTTTAAAATTTGTGCATCAAAGGATCTTTATCAAGAAAGTGAAAAAACATGGAAGAAAATTATTTGCAAATCATATATCTAAAAAGGGTATAGTACCTAGAATATATAATTAGTCTTAATACTCAACAGCAAAAAGACAAACAACTCAATCTAAAAACTGGAAAAAGACTTGGACATTTTCTCCAAAGAAAATATTCAAATGGCCTATGAGCACATGAAAAAATGCTCAACATTATTAGTCATTAAGGCAGTGCAAATGAAAATTATGATGAAATACCATTTCACACCAACTAGGGTGACTGCAAACAAAAACAATGGAAAATAACAAGTGTTGGCAAGGATGTAGAGAAATTGGAACCCTTGCACTGCTGGTGGGAACGGAAAATGGTGCAGATGCTGTGGGAAAGTTTAGCAGTTCCTCAGTAAGTAGAACCCACATATTATACAGCCCAGCAATTAGGTATGTACCCCAAAGAACTGAAAACAGTTATTTTGTGTTCAAACAAAAACTTCCACGTGAATTTTCAGAGCAGTACTATTCACAATAGCACAAAAGGTAGAAACAATTGATATGTCCATCAATTGATGAATGGATAAACAAAATATAGTATATCCATACAATGGAATATTTTTCAGTCATGAAAAGGAATGAAGTATTAATACATGCTACAATATGGGTGAATCTTGAAAACATTATATGAAAGAAGCCAGACACAAAAGGCCACACATTGTATGATTCCATTTACATGAACTGTTCAGAATAAGCAATCCATCGAGACAATAAGCACGTTAGTGGTTGCCTAGGGCTTAAGGGAGGGGGAAATGGGGAATGACTGCTTAATGATACAGGGTTTTATTTTGGAGTGATTAAAATGTTCTAGAACAGGAGTGACTGTTACACACCACTGCAAATGTACTAAATGTCACAGGATTGTACACTTTAAAAAGGTTAAAATGGCTAATTTTATGTTAATTTTATCTCAATAAAAAAAAGATCATATATAGATTCCATATTAGGTAATGTAAAAATACTGATTATCAATACATTCCAAGCACTCATATACATTCCAAATATATGTCCACTTCCCTTTTAGGCATACCATAAAACAAATTTTAATAACCTTTTATTATTAAAAAAGCAGCACAATGTGCATTGTATAAAATCAGAAAATAGAGAAAAGCAAATAATAAAATTTAAAACACATATACCTGCCACCCAGCAAACTACTATTAATACTGCAGTTCATTTCCTTCTATATCTTCTTTCATTCACACACATTTTTTCAAAATGAAATATACAGATACTTTGGGATACATTTTAGATACATTCACATTTTGTACTAGATACAATTTAGATACATTTCATCAAAAATAAAATCCTACTGCTCTGTAAACTGCTCTTTTCAAACATTGCTATTCACTTCTCTATTTCAGTATATTTTACCTTGAACAAATACCCAGTTCATGCTTAAATTTTGCTAATTATCCCCCAAATGTCATTATGGCTTTGAAACAGCACCCATCTAGAACCATGTACTGTATCTGGTTTTTACATTCCTTACACCTCTTTTAATCTAGCAGAGTCCACTTATCATGCCACTAACTTATTAAAACATAAACATTACAAACAAAAAGGATATGTGTGTGTAGAAGCAAGGGGTCACATGAGCCTAGTAATCATAAGCTTCTAATTAAAACTTTCAACTTATAGAATTACAATATGGGAAAGTAACAGCCAGAATAAAACCACACCCAATGACTTAACAGATTATGAAGTCATTTTTGTCTCAAGCACTTTGTTGTTACTTAGTCTAACTCATGTTATGCATACAGTGTTTGTGCTTTTTAAGATAACTTATAATCATTATTAATATCCAGGGTAGGTAGTACTGTTGTCCACATCTCTTTGCTCCCTTTTCTATCCAAGGATTACACAATCCTACACTTGCATGAGACTTTCAGAGTCTCTACATTTCTTGACCCCACTGGCATGCTTGACAACGTGAACTAATTTGGCCAATGGAGTGTGTATGGTCATGATGCATGCCACATCTGAACAAAGCTTTAGATAAAAGCAAATGCATAAATACAATTAATGCAAACTAGGGTCTATAGTTAAGTAACACTGTAATACACTTCCACTGAATGTAACAAAGGCAATGTGCCAAAGCTAAACATCAATAAGTGGGGGATACGAGGGGGGGTATGGGATTCTTTGTGGAAGAAATGGAAATGTCCTCATAGAGAGTTGGGAGTGAAGCCATGGCCATGTGATTATACTAGGAACCATTGATTTTTTACTTAAGTTGGATTGTATGATGTGTGAATATAACTGTTTAAAAATGAATAGAGAGCTACAAGTGCTGGAGAAAATGTGGAGAGAGCATTGTACCTATTCACTATTGGTAAGGAAGTAGAATGGTGCAGGCCCTCTGGAAGGCAATGTGGTGGCTCCACAGAAGGCTAGGGGTGGGACTGCCATATGATCCTACAACCCCGGAGTTACATGTATACTTGAAGGAACTAAGAGCAGGGGGATGAATGGACATTTGCACAGTGGTGTTTACGGCTGCAGTGTTACTGTTTTATAATGGGTGGAGATGCCTAGGGTACATCGATTGAGGAATGGAGCAGGGAACTGTGGCATTTACATAAAAGGGACTATTGAGTGGCTGCAAGAAGGAACGAATTTATGTAGCATGCAACTAGGCAAATGAAACTTGAGGACTATATGTTGAATGAAATAAGTCAGAAACAAAAAGACAATATTACAACACCTCACTAAAATGGACTAACAATAATGTACCAACTCAGATCATTGAATTTGAGAGCATATACTATCAGGTGAAGGCCAACAGTAAAGCTTCCTAGACTGTAAACTCTTAAACAGCAGTTAAATCTATTCCAGAGCTGCCACTGTTATTTCTATATTCTGAAAGGCTGAGCTCTTTGTTTATAATCTGGTCGTTTCCCTTGAATTTCAGGTATTTGTGTGATACCTGAGACTCAGAGTTAGAGTTCTGCAGCTATGAAAGTCAGCATTACTGACTTTATACATTAACAGCAATTAATTCAGTTAAAATGCTGAAAAAGTGATCAGACTTCAATTAGAGATATGAATGAAGCTGATCTGGCTAAGAATAAAGTAAATTAGACCAAATGGTATAGGATGATATTGACTGTATTTTAAAATTTCAACTTCTGTGTAAAATCAAAGGAAGAGATGTTTATTTGATGCAAAACTTACATTTTGATAACACACAATCTAATCTAACTTCCATGACTACACAGGAACCTTGAATAGGGAATGAGATCTTGTTCGCTTGTACAGGTTGGTGTGATATCCCAATATATCCCAGAATAATCTGGCCAGAAGATTAAAGTATTTGCAAAGTCTCCTTGAGGGACAGGAGTAAAAGGTGGAAATAAACTTCCCACCTGTGGGAGACCTGATATTCTTGCAAGCCTTGGGGACTGCCAAGTTGATCCACCAGGCCCTTGGTCTTGGGGCTTGTCCTTATGAAGCTTATTCCTGCAGAGGAGAAGCTGGGCCTACTTATGATTATGCCTAAGTCTCAGATGTGGCCTCTCTCTCTGTAAGGCTACTCCACAGTGAACTCACTGCTCCCTGCCCCTTTACATGGGACATGACTCTCAGAGTGTAAATCTCGCAGGTACTGTGGGACATGATTCCAAGGGATGAGCCTAGCCCTGGCATCCTGAGAGCGAGAAAGTGTTCTTGACCAAAAAGAGAAGGAGAAATGAAACAAAATAAAGATTCAATGGCCGACAGACGATAAAGATTGAGATGGTGTAATCTAGGAATGCCTAGAGTGTATAATGATAGTGACTAAATGTACAAATTTAAAAAATGTTTTTGCATGAGGAAGAACAAAAGAATGTCATTACTGCAGAAAATAGATGGTACTTAATATTTTAAAATTTCAACTAATGTGTGAGACTAAGGCAAAAAATGTTTATTTGATACAAAACTATACTTTGACTAGTGCATCTCCTAATATAACGTATGTAGATAGTTGATTGAACACCTTAAGTACATGGAACTTTGTATAGGACATGAGATTTTGTTGGTTTGTCCAGGTGATGCCCTGATGAATCCCAGAGTGATTTGATCAGTGAGTGGAAAAGTGTTTGCAGAGTCCCCTTCGGGTAATGGTGAGAACGGGGGAAAACTCAACTTCCCCAAGTTGAATTCTTGATATTCTCACAAGCAGTGTGGACAACCAAAGCTATAGGCTGAGCCCCCAGTCTTGAGGTTTGTTCACATGAAACCTAACCCCACAGGGGATAAAGCCTACTTAAAATTAAGCCTAAGAGTCACCCCCAAGAGAACCTTTTTTGTTACTCAGATGTGGCCTCTCTCTCCAGCCAACACAGCAAGCAGACTCACCACCATCCCCCTGTCTACGTGGGACATGACTCCCAGGAGTGTGGACCTTCCTGGCAATGTGGGACAGAAATCCTAGAACGAGCTGAGATTCAGCATCAAGGGATTGAGAAAACCTTCTCGACCAAAAGGGGGAAGAGTGAAATGAGACAAAGGTCAATGGCTGAGAGATTCTAAACAGAGTGGAGAGGTTATCCCGGAGGTTATTCTTATGCACTGAGTACATATCACCTTGTTATCCAAGATGTAATGGAGAGGCTGGAGGGAACTGCCTGAAAATGTACAGCTGTGTTCCAGTAGCCATGTTTCTTGATGATGATTGTATAATGATATAGCTTTCACAATGTGACTGTGTGATTGTGAAAACCTTGTGTCTGATGCTTCTTTTATCTACCTTGTCAACAGATGAAAGGAACGTATGGAATAAGAATAAATAATAGGGGGAACAAATGTTAAAATAGATTTAGTTTGAAATGCTAGTGACCAATGAAAGGGATCAGTAAGGGGTATGGCATGTAAAACTTTTTTTTCTGTTTGTTATATTTTTCTGTTGTCTTTTTATTTCTTTTTCTGAATTGATGCTAATGTTCTGGGAAATGATCATGATGATGAATATGCAACTATGTGATGATATTGTGAATTGCTGGGTGTATGTGTTGGGAATGTGTGTGTTTCTTGTAATTTTTTTTTTAATTAATAAAAAATAAAAAAAATTTAAAAAACAAAGATTCAATGGCTGAGAGACTTCAAATAGAAATGAGAGGTCATTCTGGAGGTTATTCTTACACAGTATACAGATACCCCTTTCAAGTTTTTGGTGTATTGCAGTAACTATAGGGAAATACCTGAAACTGCTGAACTGTAATCCAATAGCCTTGACTTTTGAAGATGACTGAATAACTATAGAGCTTTTAAGGCATGACCTTGTGATTGTGAAAACTCTGCAACTGACACTCCATTTATGCAATGTGTGTACAAATGAGTAAGAAAAAAAAGACAAAAAATAAATAAATAGGGGGCTATGGGATGTTTGGATGTTCTTTTTTTATTTTATTTACTTTTTTTTTTTTTGGAGTAACAAAAATGTTCAAAAATCAACTCTGATGACAGATGTAGAGCTATATGATGATATCATGAACCACTGGTTGTAAAATGTGTATGATTATTTGGTATGTGAATATACAATATATCGCAATAAAACATTTAAACATTTTAAAAAAAGTGAATGCATGGTTGAGGTTGAACTCTTGCACTTCTGCTTTTTGCCACAACATTCATTCTCTTAGGACACTTCTTCAGCCTAGATTTCAGAATGAAAAGAAACATGGAAGACACATTCATTGTACTCTGGATCCTTACGTAATCTGAGAAATATGGTTTGTTGTAAGCCAGTGACATCTGGAGAATGTAACTGCAGTAAAGCTGACTGATAAAATGCTATAAAGCAAAATAAGTTCAAAAGCAGTAAGAGAATTTAAAGTTCATTTATGATACGAATATATGGGTAACAACTTTAAATAGACAAGTACATGTCAAAGGCATATGTAGTGTCTGGATTTAAAAATAAATAGATCTACAACCAACTAGTTTGAATACAAAAGAAAATTTATGTGCAATATGCCTAAATTAAAAAATATGTTCCCCCAAATTATATCAACCTTTGAAGTAACAGAATGATAAGCAGACAAACCCTCATCACGCAACTGAAGTAAAGAGAAAAGCAACTGGTATCTTGATATAGGAAATAAACACACTGGGTCTAGGTAAGGATTCTACCTATTATTATGCCAAGAAACTCTTTAGGTATCCTTATTTTCCACAACTCCCAAAGCACAGGGAGATAATGAAATATGTTTGGCATAAAAGGAATGACCCTATCACATCCATGCTACCTTCAGGACCAACAGCAACCTTCAGGAATGGCACACCAGATTTGGAAGCAAACCCTAGAGAATCCTATAATCTAATGATAAGTTGGGAAAAAAGCAGCAACAGACTTCCAAGAAGGCAAAACAACTTAGGAAGTAACTATCTCCACACATTACTTCCCCATACAATGACTTTGTAATGGAGGAGCTCCGGGAAGTTGGCAGAATAGGACAGACCGAGTTCAACCCTGCTCCAAGAAATGGCTAGAGAAGGTACGGGAGGGCATCTGAGATGGTGATTCCAGTAACTGACCTGTGAGAGTCTTCTGTACCACATAAGGTGGCCCTGGTTGCAAAAGCTGAGGAACTGAGGAGCAGAGAACCAGAGACATCTGGCTGGTACAAACAGTTGGGAGCCCTAAGGAGCGCACGGACAGGAAGACGGCTACCATCACCAGTACAGCCCCCTGATCCGCGACTCACCCCACGTCCCACGGACCTGAACCCCATCACCCGCCCCTATTCCCTGCACTCCAAGCACCCCTGCCCTGCCAACCCCGTCACACGTACCCACCCCACAACCCACCCGAAGTATAATCTAATCCACCTCTCCAGCCCCAGAGCAGTCTCGCCCCGCCCCTCCCCTACTGAGCCCTACCTCCCAGTCCCTGTCCCATACACGGTGGTAACCAGCACATAAAGGCTGTAGGCACTTACCTCCATACCCAGGCAACACCTGCCCCTAGCCCGTTGAGTCGCACAGCACCTACCTGTCCCCTCCCCCGCGCCCAGAGCTCTGTGCACAGGTACATCAGTTTATGGCACACCCAGATCCGCACATATGTACAGCCCCTAGTCACTCCCCCCAGCTCTGGGAAAGTGCTGACCTGCATGGCCAGGTCACACCGGCCCCCAGCTCATACAGGTAACAATGCCGACCCACTGCCCTACCTCTGTGCATATGCACAAAGGGCCCAGAGCCCTAGACCAGGGCATACCAGGCCCCCCAGACATGTGCACCTGCACAGCCTATACTGTCCAATGGCTGGGCGCCCACACTCACAGGCATCAGTGTAGCATCCCCAACCTGCGCCTATACCTGTGCTGCAATGCATCATCGTACTATTGTGCCCCACCCCACACCCTACATCCTGCTCCACATCCATCCTGCAAATACAAGGCTTTAGACTACTGAAGGAGGCTGGCGCAAGAGTAGCTCCATGGTAGAATTCTCATCTGACAAGCCAGAGACCCGAGTTTGATTCCTAGAGTCTGCTCATGCTAAATTAAAAAACAGAAAAACAAACAAACAAACAAAAAAAACAACCTTCCTTTTGGGCACTGCAACAGTGGAGACCTGGGCTTGATTCCTGGAGCCTGCCCATGCCAAAATAATAATAATAATAATAACAATAAATAGTAAGTAAATAGACTACTGAAGGCAACCAACTTCCAAAGTAAACTAATCAAAATATTTACATGCCGCAAAGACAGCAGATCATTAAACATACCTTGATCCACACAGATACAGCCCAGTCTAACAACCAAATTAAAACACCAGAGGAGACACGGATGTGGGAACAACTAATCAAAAACATTCATATAACTCTACTAAACAAAATAAATGGGTTGACTAATAACATAAAGGAGATCAAGAAGACACTACCAGAATATGAAGAGGAACCTGAAAGAATAAACAGAAAAATAGCTGATATCACAGAGATTAAAGATGCTGTAGACCAAATAAAAAACACACCAGAGACACACAGCAGCAGATCTGAAGAGGCAGAAGAAAGAATAAGCAAACTAGAGGACAGGACAACTGATTTCAAACACTCAAAACAGCAAATGACCAAAAAGATGAAAAAATCTGAATTGGATCTCAGGGAAATGATGGACAAAACAAAGCACACAAATATAAGACTCACTGGTGTCCCAGAAGGAGAAGTGAAGAGTAAAGGGCTAGGAAGATTAATTGAGGATATAATGGGGGAAAACTTCCCAACTCTTATAAAGGACATAAATATCCAAGCCAAAATAGCTCAACAAACTCCAAATAGAATAAATACAAATAGGTCTTCCCCAAGACACATACTAAGCAGTCTGTCAAATGTTGAAGAGAAGCAGAAAATCCTGAAAGTGGCAAGAGAAAAACAATCTACTACATACAAGGGAAATCAAATAAGACTGAGTTCAGACTTCTCAACTAGCACCCTGCAGGCGAGAAGGCAGTGGAATGATATATTCAAGATCCTGAAAGAGAAAGACTTCCAGCCAAGAATTCTATACCCAGCCAAACTGTCCTTCAAAACTGAGGGAGAGATTAACATTTTCAGACAGACAAATCCTGAAACAGTATGTCAACAAGAGACTGGCCCTAGAAGAAATACTAAAGGGAGTTCTGTCAGTTGAAAAAAAAAGCACA
Organism: Myrmecophaga tridactyla; assembly: GCA_004026745.1. Lineage (NCBI taxonomy): Eukaryota > Metazoa > Chordata > Mammalia > Pilosa > Myrmecophagidae > Myrmecophaga > Myrmecophaga tridactyla. The sequence goes on from PVIY010024608.1 coordinate 20,347, forward strand.
GAATTGACGAGTACCAGTAAGGGTAACTTAAAAGATAAAAAGAGAAAGAAGGAAAAGAATATATATTTCTGACAAATAAAATCCAAAAGATAAGATGGTGGATTCAAGAAATGCCTTTTCAGTAATAACTCTGAAAGTTAACAGACTAAATTTACCAATTAAAAGATAGGATTGGCAGAATGGATTAAGAAATATAATCCAGCTATATGCTGCTTACAAGAGACTCATATTAGACACAAGGATACAAATTGATTGAAAATGAAAGGATGGAAAAAGATGTTCCACGCAAATTATAACCAAAAGAAAAGGCTACACTGGGCGGCTGCCGTGGCTCAGCAGGCAGAGCTCCGACCTGCCGTGCTGGAGGTCTGGAGTTCGATCCCTGGTGCCTCCTGCCCATATGCAAATTTAAAAAGAAAAAAAAAAAAAAGAAGTAGCTATACTAATATTGGACAAAATAGACTTTTAATGTAAAAACATCATAAGAGACAAAGAAGGACACTATATATTAATTAAAGAGACAATTCACCAAGAAGAAACAATAATCATAAATGTTAATGTAAACGCTCCCAATCAATGAGCTCCAGAGCATATGGGACAGACATTGGCAAAACTGAAGGGAGAGAGAGATGTTTCAACAATTATAGTAGAAGACTTAAATCCACCACTCTCCTCTATAGATAGCTCAACAAGGAAATAGAGAAGTTAAACAACTTGATAAGTGAATTAGACCTAACAGATATATATATATGTTATTACACCACAAAACACCAGGATATACATTCTTCTCTAGTGCTCATGGAACATTCTCCAGGATAGATCATATGCTGGGGCACAAAACAGGTCTTTATAAATTTAAAAACACTGAAATTATTCAAAGCATTTTCTCTGATCACAATGGGATGAACATGGATCTCATAACCACCAAAGAATGAGAACATTCACAAATATATGGAGATTAAATAACACTCTTAAACAAACAGTGGGTCAAAGAAGAAATTGCTAAAGAAATCAGTAGCTAAATGGAGACGAATGAAAATGAGAACACAACTTATCAGAACTTATGGGATGTGACAAAGGCTGTGCTGAGAGGGAAATTTATTGCCCTAAATGCCTATATTAAAAAACAAGAAAGCAAAAATCAAAGAATTCAAGAGACTTCCAGGAAGATAGCTGCCTAGAGCAGCCTGAGATTAGCCCTGCTCCACAGAAAAGTTAGAGAAGAGACAAGAGTGTGACTAAGGCAGCAATTCGGGAGTGTGGCTGACCTGGGAGAGCCTTCTGCACCACATGTGGCAGCGCTGGTTGCAGAGGCTGAGGAACTGAGAGGCAGAAAGCTGGAGCCTAGCCTGAGTTAGAGGCACGGAGCAGCGGAGCCCGCGGAAGTGCACGGATGGGTACACAGGGCTAGGAAGTAAGCCAGGCCACGATCCTTGGGCACGCTACCCTCACGGGCATAGCCCTGTGACCAGCGACTCACCCACACCCCACGCACCTGAACCCTCTCACTCACCCTTTCCCGCGCTTCAGGCGACCCACCCAACCACCTACAGTGAACGTCCCTGTGCCCCACCCCCGCCCCAAGTGCAGTCCAACCCACCTCTCCTACATCCCACCCAAGTACTACCTCCCCCTCCCTGTTCCCTGCAGGCGGTTACCAGCACATAAAGGTTGTAGGCACTAACCTCCATACCTAGGCTACCCCCGCCCCTGCCCATAGTAGGGGCACAGCCTTACCCCGCACTCCCTGCGCTCAGCACTCCCAGGCTGAGGCGCACAGGCCCCCAATCACGTCATTCAGCTCTGGGAACTGCACATTACAGCAGTCTTAGAACCACGCATGCACACAGCCCTCAGTCTCACTTCCCAGTTTGGAGAAAGTGCTGACCTGCACAGCCGGGTCACATCTGCCCCCAATCCATGAAAGCATAAAGCCGACCTGCTGCCACAGCTCTACACATGCTCACAAAGGGCTCCATGCCTTAGACCAGTGCACATCAGGGTTATACCCGCCCCCCCCAGACTGGTGCACCCACAAAGCTACATCCTCCCTGGCCACTGGGCGCCCACGTTCACAAGCACAAGCATAACTTCCCCAACCTGCGCCCACACCTGCCCTGAAACAAATCACCATACTGGGTGCTCCACCCCATACCCTGCTCCCTGATGTACAAATACCCTGCAAACACAAGGCCTTAGACAATGGAAAGAAGTCAACTCCCAAAGTAAATCAATCAAGATATTTACATGTGACGAAGACAGCAGATGATCACTAAGCATATCACAATTCAGACACATATAGCCCTGCCTAATGACCAAATTAAAATACCTGAGGAGACACAGATGTTGGAACAACTAATCAAAGATGTTCATACAACTCTACCTAATAAAATAAGCAGAATAGCAAATGACATAAAAGAGATCAGGAAGACAGCAGAAGAGCTGTCTCAAAGAGGAATTTGAGAGAATAAATAGAAAAATAGCAGATATCACAGAGATTAAAGACTCTGTTGACCAAATAAAAAACATACTAAAGGCACACAACATGAGATTTGAAGAGACAGAAGAAAGAATAACTGATATAGAGGATAGGATGACTGACTTCAAAGACTCAAAACAGCAAATGGCAAAAAAAGATGGAAAAAATTCAAAAGGAACTCAGGAAAATGATAGACAAAACAAAGTGCACAAATTTAAGAATCATTGGTGAGCCAGAAGGAGAAGAGAGGAGTTAAGGGCTAGGAAGAGTAGTAGAAGATATAATGGAGGGAAACTTTCTGATCTTCATAAAGGACATAAATATACAAGTCAAAAAACAGAAAGAACTCCAAACAGAATAAATCCCAATAGGCCTTCCCCAAGGCACATACTAATCAGTCTGTCAAATGTTGAAGAGAAGCAAAAAATCCTGAAAGTGGCAAGAGAAAAACAATCTACTACATAGAAGTGAAATCAAATAAGACTGAGTTCAGACTACTCAACTAGCACCCTAGGGGCAAGAAGGCAGTGGAATGATATATTCAAGATCCTGAAAGAGAAAGACAACCAGCCAAGAATTCTGTACCCAGCCAAATTGTCCTTTAAAATTGAGGGAGCGATTAAAGCTTTCACAGACAAAGAAGTCCTGAAAGATTTGTCAACAAGAGACCGGCCCTACAAGAAAAACTAAAAGGAGTTCTGATGGCTGAAAAAAAAGATAGGAGAGGGAAGTTTGAACGGGGGCACAGAATTGAAGAGTACCACTAAGGGTAATTTAAAGAATACAAAGAACAAGAGAGAAAAGAATATATAGATCTGACAAATAAAATAAAAAAGATGAGATGATGGAATCAGGAAACAACTTTTCAGTAATAACTTTGAATGTTAACAGACTAAATTTACCAATTAAAAGACAGAGATTGGCAGAATGGATTAAGAAACGAAATCCAGCTATATGCTGCTTACAAGAGACTCACTTTAGATTCAAGGATACAAATAGACTGAAAGGATGAAAAAAGATTTTTCACACAGTTGTAACCAAACAAAAGCAGGAGTATTGAACAAAATAGACTTTAAATGTAAAGACATCATAAGAGACAAAGAAGGACACTATATACTAATTAAAGGGTCAATTCACCAAGAAGATATAACAATCATAAATGTTTATGCTCCCAGTCAAGGAGCTCCAAAGTACATGAGACAGACATTGGCAAAACTGAAGGGAGCGATAGATGTCTGAACAATAATAACAAGAGACTTCAATACACCACTGTCCTCTATAGACAGAACAACCAGACAGAAGAGCAACCAGATAGAGAAGTTAAAGAACTTGATAAATGAATGAGACCTAACAGACATATATAGGTCACTGCATCCCAAAGCACAAAGTGCTACATTCTCCTCTAGTTCTCATGGAACATTCTCCAGAATAGATCATATGCTGGGGCACAAAACAGGTCTTTATAAATTTATAAACACTGAAATTATTCAAAACACTTCCTCTGATCACAGTGCGATGAAGCTGAATCTCAATAACCACAAAAGAATGAGAACATTCACAAATATATGGAGATTAAATAACACACTCTTAAAACAACCAGTGGGTCACAGAAGAAATTGCTGGAGAAATCAGCAACTATCTGGAGATGAATGAAAATGAGAATACAACTTAATGGAATTTATGGGATGCAGCAAATTTATTGCCTTAAATGTCTATATTAAAAAACAAGAAAGAGCAAAAATCGAGGACTTGACAGCAAACCTGGAGGAAATTGAGAAAGAATAGCAAACTAACCCCAAAGCAAATAGGAGAAAAGGAATAACAAAGATAAAAGCAGAGATGAATGAATGGGAGAACAAAAGAACAACAGAAAGAATCAATAAAACCAAAAGTTGGTTCTTTGAGAAAATAAGTAAGATTGATGGGCTGCTAGCAAGACTGACAAAGAAAAAAAAAAAGAGAGAGGATGATAATAAACAAAATCAGAAATGAGAAAGGGTGCATTATGACAGACCCTGAAAAAATATAAGAAATCATAACAGGATACTATGAACAGTTATACACCGACAAACTAGACAACTTAGATGAAATGGAAAAATTCCTGGAGACACACAAACAAGCTACACTGACTCAGGAAGAAATAGAAGATCTCAACAAATCAATCACAAGTAAAGAGATTCAATCAGTCATCAAAAATCTTCCTACAAAGAAAAACCCAGGGCCAGATGGCTTCACAGCAGAATTTTATCAAACATTCCAGAGAGAACTAACACCAATCCTGCTCAAATTTTTCCAGAAAATTGAGGAAAAAGGAACTCTACCTAACTCATTTTATACAGCTAACATCATTTTAATACCAAAGTCGGTAAAGATGCTATAAAAAAGGAAAACTACAGGCCAATCTCCCTAATGAACTTAGATGCAAAAATTCTTAATATTAGCAAACCGAATCAAACAATAGGTTAAAAGAATTATACATCATGACCAAGTGGGTTTATACGAGGAATGCAAGGGTGGTTCAATGTAAGAAAATCAATTAATGTAATACAGCACATTAACAAATCAAAAGGGAAAAATCACATGATCATCTCAATTGATGCTAAAAAAGCATTCAACAAAATTCAGCATCCTTTTCTGATAAAAACACTCCAAAAGATAGGAATCAAAGGTAACTACCTCAATATGATAAAGGGGATATATGAAAAAACTTATAGCCAGCATCCTACTCAATGGAGAGAGACTGAAAGCCTTCCCCCTAAGATCAGGCATAAGGCAAGGATGCCTACTGTCACCACGGTTATTCAACATTATGCTAGAAGTTCTAGCTAGAGCAATCAGGCTAGACAAAGAAATAAAAGGCATCCAAATTGGAAAGGAAGAAGTAAAACTCTTATTATTTGCAGACGATGTGATATGATACTTGGAAGATCCTGAGAAATCTGCAGCAAAGTTACCTGAGCTAATAAACAAATTCAGCAAGGTGCTGGAACATAAAATTAATGTGCAAAAATCAGTAACATTTCTATACACATGCAATGACCTAGCTGAGGAGTCAGTTAAGGAAAAAATTCCATTCAAAATAGCTACTAAAAGAATCAAATACTTAGGAATGAACTTAACTAGGGATGTAAAGGACTTGTATACAGAAAACTAGAGAACACTGCTAAAAGAAATCAAAGGAGATCTAAATAGGTGGAAAGACATACCCTGCTCATGGATAGGAAGACTAATTTCTCCCCAAATTGATCTATAGATTCAACACAGTACCAATCAAAATTCCAACAACCTACTTTGAAGATTTGGAAAAGCTAACTACCAAATTCATCTGGAAGGGAAAGAGACCCTGAATAGCAAAAAGCATCCTAAAAAAGAAGAATGAAATGGGAAGATTAACACTCCCTGACTTTAAAACCTATTATAGAGCCATGGTGGTCAAAACAGGATGGTACTGGCACAAAGACAGGAGCACTGACCAATGGAATCGAAACGAGAGTGCAGAAATAGACTACCAAATCAAAGTCAACTGATTTTTGATATGGCCCCCAAATCCTCTGAACTGGGACAAAATAGTCTTTTCAATAATTGGGCATGGAAGAACTGGATATCAATAGCCAAGAGAATGAAAAGGACTCCTATCTTACACCCTACACAAAAATTAACTCAAAGTAGATCAAACACCTAAATATAAGAACTAGCAACATAAAGCTTCTAGAAGAAAATGTAGAGAAACATCTTCAAGACCTAGTAATAGGAGGTAGCTTCCCAAACTTTATACTCAAAGCACAAGCAACAAAAGAAAAAACAGATAAATGGGAACTCCTCAAAATCAAATGCTTCTGCACCTCAAAAGACTTTGTCAAAAAGGTGAAGAGGAATCCAACTCAATGGGAGAAAATATTTGGAAATCGCACATCTGACAAAGGCCTGATTTCCTGTATATACAAAGAAATCATACAACTCAACAAAAAAAGAACAAACAATCCAATTATAAAATGGGTTAAAAAAGATATGAATAGGCATTTTTCTGAAGAGCACATACATATAGCTCAAAAGCACAAGAAGAGATGTTCATTTTCACTGGCTATAAAGGAAATGCAGATCAAGATTACAATGAGATACCACCTCACACCTATAAGAATGGCTGCTATTAAGCAATCAGGAAACTATAAATATTGGAGAGGATGTGGAGAAACTGGGACACTTATGCACTGCTGGTGGGAATGTACAATGGTGCAGAAGACTGTCTGGCGGTTCCTTAGGAAACTAAATATTCAGTTGCCTCATGACCCAGTAATAGCATTACTTGATATATACCCAGAAGAGCTGAAAACAACAACACAAATAGCCAGTTGCACACCGATGTTCACAGCAGCATTATTCACAATTTTCGAAAGATGGAAACAAACCAAATGCCCATCAACAGACGAGTGAATCAACAAAATGTAGAATATATATACAATGGAATATTATGCAACAGTAAGACAAAATGACGTCCTGAAGCACAGGACAAGATGGATGAGCCTTGAGGACATAATCCTGAACGAAATTAGCCAGACACAAAAGGACAGATACTGCATGATTCTGCTTTTATGACCTGCATAAAGGTATAATCAGAGACTTGTACAGAATACAGGGGACTTAGAGACACATAGAAGTTAGAGATGGGTGAACCGTTAGCTAATGAGATTGAACTCCAACGTAAGGAAATAGATAGGAGCGAAGGTGATTCTTTAGTGGGTCTAGATGTAATATTACCATATTGAAGATGAACAAGATTGAAAGGCGTTGTATAAACCTACGTGTCCCACTGACTCACACTAGAAATATAAATGAGTTCTTGTAAGAATTACTTCAAAGATATGATTCTTGTTAAAGAGTGTTTAAGTCCAGGGTACAGGTGGGCTATTGCATGCTATGAGCTATGTTCAAAAGGAAACCATCAGCACTACCACACCAACAGCAGAGGTAAATAATGGGGTGAGGGACAAGAGTTAAGAAGAGGTTTCAATTTCCTATTTGGTGAGTGTGTGTTCGCTGTTTTTCTGCCTCTTGGGAACAATGAAATTATCTGAAAGTGAGAATGTTGAGGGACTGTGGACTTTGGGCCCTCGACATGATGCCTGATGAATTCAGGTGGCTGAAGGACGCACTGATGGAATAGTAGAATGGCGAATGATGGTGTATACTTATGAATAAAGGCTGTGCAGCTACAAAAAGGAACAATGTCATGAGGCATGCAACATTGTGAATGAACAGGTGGGACATTTGGTAAGACAAAATAAGCCCGAAACAAAAAAACAACAATAGTATGGTCACCTTTAGAAAATGCCTGTAAGGAAACGGGCCTAGATTGTAAGCTTTTAGAGCAGATACATTAAATCTGGAGTGGTGATTATTATTTCTGGATTCTGAGAGGCTGTTGTATATATATATAACCTGATATTTAGAGATAAGAACAAAGCTGAACAGGTTGGGGTTAAAGTAATTCAGAACATACGAGTAAGGAAGACAGTGTCTATATTTTAGAACCACACATACTCTTTGAGACCAATGGAAGAAAGGTTTATTTGATCTGGAACTGAAATTTCCTGTACTGCATAATCTAATTCAACCCATCTGCATTGCTCATTTGAACAACTGAAACACTGGAAGCACAGAATAAGAAAGAGGTCCTTTAACCCTGTATGGATTATTGTAATGCCTGGAAACATCCTAGAATATATTAACCAGATAGTCAAAAAGTATTGGCAAAGTCTCCTGAGGGAGGGGAGAAAGACTATGGAACTATTAAACTTTACCATCAGGGAATCCCCTGAAACTGTGTCAAATTTTAGGGATACCCAAATCAACAGGCCATGCCCTCGATCATGAGGCTTACTTTTGTGAAGCTTATATAGGTAGCATAGAAGCTTAGACTACCTATAGGCATGCCTAAGACTTACTTCTGGAGGACCTCTGTTGTTGCTCTGATGTGGCCTCAGTCTCTCTAAGTCCAACTCTGCAAGTGAAATCATTGCCCTCGCCCCCTATGTGGGACATGACATCCAGGGGTGAAAGTCTCCCTGGCGACATGGGAGAGGACTTCCAGGGATGAATCCAGACCTGGCACCATGGGATCAACAATTATATCCTGACCAAATGGGGGAAAAGAAGTATAACTAATAAAGTATCAGTGGCAGAGAGAGTTCAAATAGAGTTGTGAGGCTACTCTGGAGGTTGTTCTTATACAAGCTTCAGGTAGACCGTGCTACCTATCATAACCTGCCAACCCCCAACCAGGACCATTGCAGCCAATCCTAAAGAACACCTAGGGCAATTTACAAGATTGCACAAGGGTTCCAGGCACTAGAGTAACTTGCCAGAAACCTACAACTTCGAGATGGGTTCCTGGTCCAGATAAGTCCTGAAACCTAGCCCAGCCTCTCCAGAACATCAGATAATTCCATCTCCCTACTCTGTCAGTGATAGACCCTTCCGGTATCAAAAATTTAGAATTACCAGAGCCCAATGAGACGTATGGAAAGAGCAAAGGTGATGGTGGAATTATACATAGAACACAGGATTTAACAAATGAATATGAATTCTGAATCATTAAATTGATACTTCTTTTAGTCTCCAGTATTTTAGAACAGCTAGAAGTAAAAACCTAAAATTGTGAAATTGTAACCCATGTCAAAGTCTGAAACATGTTCTACAACTAATTGTGGTGCTGTGCTTGGAAATTTATAGCTTTTTTGTATATGTTATTGTTCACAAAAAAAAAGAAGGGAAAAAAGTCAATTGTGATGCTAAAATAGTATTTAAGCCCTCTAGCCTCCTATATTCTGGAGTAGCTAGACGGAAAGATATGAGAGGATCATATGGCAGCCCATGACAAACTCTGGGATCTATCCTGTAACCACTTTTTGAAGAATAAAAACTATTGCTTTTTTATTTCTTTGCTTTGTATATATGTTATAGTATACAATAAAAAAGTAAAAAAAAAATTGAAGACTTAATTGCTCACCTGGAGGAACTTGAGAAAGAACAGCAAACTAATTCCAAAGCAAAGAGAAGAACAGAAATAACAAAGATTAAAGCAGAGTTAAATGAATAGGAGAACAAAAAAACAACAGAAAGAATCAATAAAACCAAAAGTTGGTTCTTTGAGAAAAATCAATAAAATTGATGGCCACTAGCAAGATTGACAAAGAAAAAAAGGGAGAGGGTGCAAATAGACAAAATCAACAATGAGAAGGGATGTGTAACCACAGACCCTGAAGAAATAAAAGAAATCATAAAAAGGATACTATGAACAACTATACACCAACAAACTAGACAACTTGGATGAAATGGACAAATTCCTGGAGACACATAAACACGCTGTACTGACTCAGGAAGAAACAGAAGATCTCAACAAACCAATTACAAGTAAAGAGATTCAATCAGTCATCAAAAATCTTCCTACAAAGAAAAGCCCAGGCCAGATGGCTTCACATGGCAATTAAAAATTTTTTTTTAGAAAGGGAAATTTATTAAGTTGCAAAGTTACATTCCTTTTTTTTTTAATTTTTTATTTTTTTAAACATAACAACATACAAACACGAACCCAAATGATCATTTCATTCTTGGTATATAATCAATAACTCACAATATCATCACATAGTTGTATATTCATCAGAATGGTCATTTCTTGGAACATTTGCATCAATTCAGAAAAAGAAATAAAAAAGAAAAAAATTCCTACATACCACACTCCTTACCCCTCCCTCTCACTAACTGCTAGTATTTCCATCTACCCAATATATTTTAGACTTTGTTTCCCCTATTTATTTTCTAAACCCTTTATCACTCTTTCATTGATCACTAGCATCTCAATCTATTAAATTTATTTTAACATTTGTTCCTTTTATTATTTTCACAGGTGAATTTTATCAAGCATTCCAAAAGGAACACCAACCCTGCTCAAACTTCACTATGTTCTATAAGTTATGTGAAAACTGGAATTGGAGAAAATGGAGGAGGAAGAAAACACACACACAACAATACACTTTGCTAAGAAAACAAAACAAAACAGAGACACCACCTTGAGCCAGGAGGGTTGCAAGAATTCTGAATCTGGTCTCGGGCCCCTTCTCACTCCTATTCATATTTCAAACTCAAATATCCGTCTGTGCCTGAAATGCTCACACAGCAAGCATTACCAATACTTCCATGCAGCGTAAACACACATTCATTCATTTCATCAACAAATCCTTCATTCCTCCTCTCCAAACACAGACCCCGAACGCTCTTCAAATCTAACACAACGGACTCAAGAGATTTTGGAGTTTTTGCAAAGGCTTTCAGAGGACATACTCTCTCTCTAGCGCCTAAAGCCTATATGTAGCCCTGTCCCGGAACCCTTCCCTGACTTACCACACCCAGACATCTCACACTCCTCATCACGCCACTCTCCGGTTTCATTCAAGAGGACATTCTGATCCCTTCCGCAAATGTGTTCACCCCAACACCATATTCCTGAACACCTCATTTCCATTCACTGCCAAACAACCCTTACTCTGCGATGGCCTGTGCACGGCAGGGCAGGGCAGGGCAGGACCGAGCAGGACGCCCAGGTTCCCCCAGAATTGAACAAGTTCATCCGCGCTCCTACCCCTGGCCCGAGCTCCCTTCGCTCCACATGTCCCCAAGTACCGCGCACTCCTACCCCTATAATCTCGAGGTGCAGACTCCTGAGTTTGTTCCTCCATCTCTGCCAGCCGGCGCTGGCTGGCACCGCCGGGAGTGCAGGGCGCGCTGAGGAAGACGTGGAGCAAGCGCCATCTCCAGCCCCCGGCGCCGGTGCATTCACAGACCCGGAGTCGGCGTTCGGCTCCAGTCACAGAAGCCTGGCCACACACCCCTCCTGCGGGCCGTGGAGAGCTCACCTTTACGCTCAGCATCGCTTTCGGCGTCGCTCCCGAAGAGATCCTCCATGTCCGCCATTGCCGCGCTCTCCAGTCGCTGCTTCGGCTGGGGGCGGCTCCGCGCGTGTCTTTACGGCACGGAACCAACGAAACGCGACAGTGTCGCAAAGATCCGCTTAAAAAGGCTCCTTTCCCTTAGCGATCTGGTTTTCGCGTGCCGCACGAACTTATCTCTGCTAATTCTTTTCCGACCATAAGGTGGTCAAACCCCGCCCTCTTGACAATATCTGTTGATATAAGAAAGGATTCTAACCCGGGTGGAAGCGGCCACTTATCTTCCCGTCCTTGTGAGGTACTCAGACCCTGTTAAATCTTTGTTTCCTAGCAGTATGAGCTTTGAGGGTTGGAATTTGAGGAAGCATTCTTTGGTCTCCCTAGACTAGCCAGGAAAGTTTTAGGGGATTAGGGCAATAGCCAACCAAGGAACTAACCTACTATTAACTGTTTTATATGCATTCTTTTGTCTCGCTCTTTTTAAAAAAAACCCGTAAAAAGTAAAAAAAATTAAGTAGATAGTGTTAAACATTTTAGCTGAAGGAACTTGGTTAGCATGGCTTGGGGTGCAAGACCCTAAACAACCTCTTGCAGTAGCCGGGGTGTGCAGAATTTAGTGAACCGGTACTTTAGGTTTGGGGTGGGATTGGAGAAGTGGGGCAGGACAATGGCCTCTAGTACCTTCTCCACTTTCTTAAATCTCACATTCCATCAGTGAGTTGTTAAGGAGATGCTGAGCGTACCAAGGAACTCTCTTGGCATTCAGAGCATCATGCCTTGAGGTTTGGTGTGCTGGGGCTGGAGCGTAGAGTGTCATTCCAGAAGAAGAGCCACAAAAATGCCTTAATTTGAGCCCATTTCTAGTCCTGCTGATGAGTGACTTGAGAATTCTTGGTTTTCTGTTTTTGTTCTTCCCTTCCCTTTCTCTTTCCATAGATAGGGAGAGGGTATTTTTGGTAGAGCTTTGTTTCCAAAGCATCTGACCTATTCACTTCACATTTTCAAGTGGCAGTTTCCTTATTTAGAATGCAAGGTGAAATATCTTTTGGATTTTTTTCCTATATATTCTATAAAGCTTTACTTATGAGAAGGTGTAGGGAGGTGCTTCTAAAACTTCTTAGAACATTTTTTCCTAAATATCAGAAAGCAGAAAAAAAGCAAAACCACAATTGAAATTTGCCTTTCAAACCCTCAGGTGTTGCCTCTAACCAAGTGGTCCTGGTCACACCATCAGAGTACTGGGAACCAAGCAGACCTTGTTCCTTTTGTGTGTGCGTTCTGGACTCTTGGAGTGGACATAATCTTGTCCCCAAGGGAGTTTAGTTTCAGTGTAGTTGCCTCCAGAGAGCCCCCAGTGCCTTTTGAGAATGGCCAGGGTTTTCCCTACTTCCTGCCAGTCTTTCCCAAAGGAAACTCATTCCAAATACCTTTCCCCTGGGGTTTTTAGAAGGAAAATGGAATTCTGGTTCATATTGTGGTCCCTTGTAACCTCAGGTTTTGAATGTAACCACTTTCAAATTTAAAAGATGCAGGTGGAAATATTTTTACTATGCTGGTAATATTCTTAACAGGATACCTGAATTCTTAGCATTGTTATGTTTCAGTATAAGTGGTGACTATTTCCTTTCATATCTATCATCTAGTTTCATTCCTGTAATACAGCCACCCAATTTTGTGAGGGGAGGGGGATGGGGAATGATATGTGGTTTTTGTACCAAAAAAAATCTTTGTTTCCTACTGACCAGCGGTTCTTAAAGTTTTTGGTCTCAGGACCCCTTTACAGTCTTAAAAATTGTTGATTGGCTCAAAAAACTTTTTTTATGTAGGGTTATAGCTATTGATATTTACCGTGTTGTAGTTAAAGCAGAATATTTTAAAATATTAATTCATTTAAAAATAATATTTGTTGATGTCAATAACTTTTTTGAAAAATAACTTTTACAAAACAAAAAATTAGGAGTGTGGCATTGTTTTAGAATTTGAAAATATATTTAATGTCTTGGGTTCAAAGAAGACAGCTGAATTCCCACGTCAATGCTTCTCGAGAGATTGTACATTGTCTCTTGAGAAGTGTTGTTTTGGTTGACGCATATGGAGAAAATCCGACCTCATACAAGTATATACTTGGAAAAAGGAAGATCTCTCGGAGCACTCCTTGAGAACTGCAGCTTTGGGGCAGTATTTCTGAAACAGATTTTCTCCATTCTGACCCACTACACACGTTTTTGTATAAAATTGGAACTAATTTTCATAAAACAATTCTTCCACTCTAAGATGCTGTGTTAGTTAGATTCAGTTGTCAGCTTGGCCAGGTGAGCATACCTAGTCTTTTTGCTGCAGACATAAGCCAATGGTACGTGAACCTCATTTGTTGCTAATTACATCTGCAGTTGGCTAGGAGGTGTGTCTGCTGCAATGAGTGACATTTGACTTAATTGGCTGGTGCTTAAATGAGAGAACGCAAGGTAGCACAGCCTAAGCAGCTCGGCATTCCTCATCTCAGCACTGGCGGCTCAGCCCAGGCCTTTGGAGATGCAGAAAGAAGTCACCCCAGGGAGAGTTGTTGGAACCCAGGGGCCTGGAGAGAAGACAGCAGAGACCATCCTGTGCCTTCCATGTAAGAAAGAGCCTCAGTGGAAAGTTAGCTGCCTTTCCTCTGAAGAACTAACAAAATAAATCCCCTTTTATTAAAAGCCAATCTGTCTCTGGTGTGTTGCATTCCGGCAGCTAGCAAACCAGAACAGATGCATTCTAAGATTTCCTATTCTATTTTAGTCTATTTCTTTTCTTTTTTAAAGGTTTTTAATGATGGTGTCATGTAACCCACCAAATTGATTACATGATTTACTAGTGCACTGCAATCTGCAGCTTGTGAAACCCTATTCAGAGGGTTCCAGAGGGTTCCATTGACTAGTTTATTTTACAGGAAAAAGTTTAATTTTTCTTGGATATGTGGCTACAATTGTACATTATAAAATCCATTATCAAATAAGATTTTTTTTGTGGTAGCCAAGCTTAGGTCAACTCTGGATTTACAGAGTTTCAAAGAAATGAAGTGACTTGCACAGGTTAAGGAGCTAGGTCTCTAGGAAAACATAATAAGACTTTAGTTTTTAAAATGTACATCCTTTGTTCATTATTGCAAGTTTTGATCTTGGACGAGCAACAATGTATCTTTAGCTTGGAACTGTGATGCATTTTTGTTCCAAATAGGAGTGCTTGACAGGGTTCAAATAGATAAGTATTAAGGGTTGGAACTGAATATATTCTCATCAATTCTACAGCTGTATAAAGTGGGTGATATGAAAGTAGATAGATGGATCACCTTGAAACAATCTGGAATCTGGGAAAAACAGTTACTCTATTGGATAGTGATTCAGTGTCATTTTCATTTAGCATACTATCCTTGAAAAGTACACTGATTAAATCTTAATTGAATTACAGTGAATGGTGTTGAATCATCGTGCCTCTATTTTAACTAGAAGAATTAATATGTTTTTCCTGGTGGCTTTTTTTTTTTTCTGGGTGCATGGTCTGGGAATTGAACCCAGATCTCACGCATGAAAGGCAGGCATTCTACCACTGAACCACCCGTGCACCCTCCTAGTGGCTTTTAATCATTTTGTTTTTGCCATACTTTATGGTGACCATTGCACTTCTTCTTGTCTTTCTTCACGCAAGATATAATACATTTGATGAGATTTTAGCTAAGTCAATCACAGTCATATTCCAGTACTACTTGACTGAGCATTAACCTTTCATTTACTCCAGAGCTGGAGAATTTCATGCCATTGGGTTTGGGTTTGCCTAATTTAAATTCTAGGTATTAAAATAATCTCTTGATTTACTCCAGGAAGGGAGAATTTCATCTGTCGTGTGTTTGAATAAATCAACCCCAGAGTAGCTTTACCATCTTTGTTTCCCGGTTTTTAAAGCTTGTCTCTTTTGTCCCAAGTACTGCCTTCAAAAGATGAAGATGGGTCATCAGAATAGTGATCCTTGAGTCAACACAATATCACAATATTTAGGGATATTGTATCATTACAAACAGTCTTACTGGATTATAAAATTGTTTTAATTGATAAAGTATATGTTCACATCAAGTGACAAAAAGGAGTGTTTTTAAATTTGTATAACATCTAAAAGGTTAGAGGAAAAGCAATAGCTTGACTAAACAGAATACATTAAAAATTCACTCCATTTATGGTACACTGCCACTCCACAGGAGGCTCATGTGACATTTCTGATTACTCTTTGGGAGAAGCTAAGCTTTAGAAAGGAACAGGTTGATCTGAATTAAATAGAGGAAGAAGGAAACCTTGCAGTTTCTCTCTATAGCAGTAAGTAAACAATGGGGCAGCTCATCTCGTGGAAGACACAGAACATTCACTCACAGTCTGCTTTTATTAAGTTCTTTACTAACCTGGGTCCCTGCAAAGGGTGTTGTTGGGGATTGAATCATGTCCCTCATAAAGACATGTTTGAATGCTAACCCCCAATTCTGTGGGTGTGAATCCATTTGTAAGCAGGACCTTTAAAGAGTTATTAGTTAAGATATGGACTCATTTGTGAATAGTATCTTCAGTGATTCTATTTAGATAAGGCTAAATCAAATCAGAGCTGGCTTTAGAAGCAGGAAACTCAAAACTGGAAAGAGGCGAAAGGAATTCCCAGGATGACAGTTGGGCCTGCAGACCTAGAAGGCTGCTGGTCTACATTGGAGAAAGAAGAGAGAATACTGTAGCAAAGAACTGACTGAGAAGGAAATGAAGCTGATAGAGTACCTGCTAAATTCACCCATCTAATAAAGATTTCAATGCTTTCTATGTGCCAGAAAATATTCTAGGCACTGGAGTTGAAACAAAGAACAAAATACACCAAATATCTGTTCTTAAGAAGCTTGCATTTTGATAAAAGGTAAAATACAGTAAATTAATATACTAGTAGATTCATAAATATATAGACTTTCAGTTTTGTTTATTTATATCTGGTATATTTGAATATTTTTAAGTTATAGTTTTCAAGAACTGGTATATACGAAATTTGTAATCGACACAACAAAATCTAAACAAATGGAAAAGCAAGTCAGTCATTAACTCCAAGAAAAACAAAATGGATGTACATATTACATAGTACATTATATGGCTCATCTATGAATAACAATAATAATAAAAAACACACATGATCTTTATTCTAAGTCGTTTTTTAAAATTTTTTTATTCTAAGTGTTTTTATACACAGGTCCACAGTCTTTTAGCTAAAACCTTGAAGCCACATCTATTTCAAAATTCAGATCTGCCCTCCAGTGGGGTCTTATCAGTATCCTATAATCAAAGTAAATTTCCATGGCAAAATGTATGAAAATGCAAACTAAGTGGAATAAACAAAAACTTTAAATAGCTTTAGGACAGTTTGGGTCAACTATTGCCACTAAAGGTGTTATGAAAAAACTCTGAATTTTAGAGCTTTTAGGGTTTCAGAATTGTGGATAAGGGTTGGAGATCAGAGTTAACTCATTCAATCTTCACAACAACCCTATAAAATAGATCCCATTATATTCCCATTTGACATGTGAAGAACCTGAAGGAAGCACAGAAGAACTAAGTGCCTTAGTCCTAGGTCATATAACTGATAAGAATTGCTAGAGCAGTGTGATGGTGGCTCAGTGGCAGAATTCTCACCTGCCATGCTAGAGACCTGGGTACAATTCCTGGCTCCTGCCCATGCAAAAAAAAAGAATTGCCTAGTCATAACTTAAACACTGACTATCTTAGTTGTACTATTTGACCTTTAAAATGTTCATGACTCTTTTTTAACAATGTCTTAATATGGGTAAGGAGAGAAAGGTATTTTTAATATTTTGAGTTATTTTTAATATAACAAAATATATTAAATATAATAAATGTGTATCTACTAAGCTACATTAAACTTATTTTTTATTTATTTTTATTGATATATTTTATATATTCACATACCATATAATCGTCCAAAGTGTACAATCAATGGTTCATAATATCATCATATAGCTGTGCATTTATCATCACAAT
>PVIY010024609.1:0-37815 GCA_004026745.1 Myrmecophaga tridactyla
ATATGAACAAACCCCAAGACTGGGGGCTCAGCCTATAGCTTTGGTTGTCCACACTGCTTGTGAGAATATCAAGAATTCAACTTGGGGAAGTTGAATTTCTTCCCGTTCTCACCATTCCCTGAAGGGGGCTTGCAAATATTTTTCCAGTCACTGATCAAATCATTCTGGGATTCATCGGGGAATCACTCTGGACAAACCAACAAAATTTCATGTGGCTACCTGAGATTTCAAGTACTTATGACATTTAATCAAACTATCTACATGGGTTATATTAGGAAATGCTCTAGTCAAAATATAAATTTTGCCTCACAATGGATTTTTGAACATTTTCATTACTCCAAAGAAATAATAAAAATAAAAGTAAAAGTAAAAATAAAAGTAAAAAAGAACACCCAAAATATCCCTTACCCCCCCTCCTGCTCCCATTATTTATTTATTTTTTTGTCTTTTTTTTTTTCTTACTCATTTATCCATGCACTGGAAAAAGGGAGTGTCAGTCACAAGGTTTTCATAATCACGTCACACCTTGAAAGCACTATAGCTATTCACTTGTCTTCAAGAATTGAAGCTATTGGATTACACTTCAACAGTTTCAGGTATTTACCTCTAGTTTCTTTTATTACTCTTTATTTTCAAGTTAGTGGACCTTGCTTGCACTTTCTGATTTAAATGATGAGTATAATTCCTCTGACTTTATTTTGGTCTTGTAGAAACACTTTTAAAAATCCCATAGAGAGGTGCAATGGTGGTGGGTGGTGCAATGGTGGCTCAGTGGCAGAATTCTCGCCTGCCATACCAGAGACCCAGGTTTGATTCCCGGAGCCTGCCCATGCCAAAAAAAAAAAAAAAATCCTATCAATGTTTTGCTTTAACTATTTGGAGGTAAGGGCAGGAGGCTGATAAATTCTTTCTCTAAGCTTCTCTCACTTCTAGCGATCAATTCAGCTTCTCAGTTCAGACAGTAGCTAGGACGTTCAGGCACAAATAGACTACAGCTCATGTCTTCACTTATAAAGTTGTGGTCTTTTGACCAAAACTTTAACTCAGAATGGAGGGCAAGTAACATCAGAGTCTAACTTAAAATAGTATATGTAAAGATGGTGCTTTGAGAAGCTCAAGGTTATTTCTGTTGTTCTCAGTTCTTTCTTACTTTAGAAGCAGAGACATGTTGAATATGCTGTATATTTATGGATAAAACAATAGTTTTGCCCAATTTCCTTCTGATTCTTGTACACACACAACTTATGCTAATTGAAATAGATATAACTGTTTAATAGATGAACAGCATATTATGATGGAGCTGTCTGTAGATGCTGGCGTCAGAATGCTGTTTGAATTAAGAGGATGTCTGCTAAGTAAAGGCGCCCTACTGAGATGTATAAGGCCAGAGCTTTCAGCAGTCCATACAGTCTTTGTTGAGAGACATATTCATATCTTCCAGACTAGTAATCAATCACTCAGTGGGATTTTTTGAGGGGACTTGTATGTTCATAGAGGATCTTTTTGTACTGCCAGAAACCACAAAGAATGGGCACAAATAAAATGCTAATTTAATTTATTATATTGAGGCATAGAACAGGAATGTTTAAATGATGTTAACAGGGCCAGAATTTCAGAACCACCTTTTTAAAAATAGAAAACAAATGCCAACCCCCCTAAATTAAATTCTATTGATAACATGTTTTCGTAGGTTGCTTGGAAGCAAAATAAAGCTCTTGACATTAATTAAAATTTGAAGATGTTGTATCATTTGTTGTTAATGTGTAATCTTTGGTAGGGGAAATACATTTCAAAGTGATCCATTTAGGAAAATTAAATGGGGAAAATTGCCTATTAAGCAAATGTTGTTTAATAAGACTACTTTTCTTTGAAATGTGGAGCTTTAAGTAACTAAAATGTTTTTATAATCCAGTAACGGTTTCTATTTTTGATCCATTCAAAAATTGTCTTTACTTTAATTTTGATATTTCCAGACAGAATTCCATTGTCAGGGGGCTTACACATTCTAAAACCAGGAGGGCTTTCATATATTTTAGGGTGTTAGGTAACACATATTTGCAAAGAAAATTTCATCTGAAATGGCTGAGGTTATTTGCATGGACCTCCTCCAAATACTTCTGCGGGATGAGAAGCCGAAGGATCCCATTAGCAGCCTTTAACTAGTGCTCCTGTAATGAATGCTATATTCTGAGTCTCAAAACTGCATCTTCCTGCTTTCACACAAACTAGAAAGTGCCATGAGATAATGGAATAGTTGTTTGCCCTGATGTACCACAGCAAGGGGGAGCTAATAGAGTCACCTCTGTGAGGACCTCATGTGCAGATAATATTCTGAAGAGCTACACATCTTCATGTTGTGGGGGAAAGGCAATTTCTTGCTCTGGTTTAGGTTTGATTTTCTTTTGGCACTGTTACAAATGTATTTGACTTGGTCCTTCAAAGCTGATATTTAATATAACTCTTTAGACTATGTAAAAATAATGCATTTTTCATTGAATGAAATAAATCATAAATGATGTGTGTTATTCCTTTTCACATTCCTCCTGTTTTCACAGACTTTGATAGTTCAATTATGGATGGTAATTAAAGGACTCCTGTTGTTCTTGATAATTCTGGTGATAGAAGTGCAAACTGGATGGAGGAAATGGAGTAGTTTGTCTGTGTTCCCCCATGATTAAAATTAGAACAGTTACACTGAAGTTGATATTTATTTTGTGAACATTTCTGCGGTGTGGTTTTTCTTTTGGGAAATGTTTCTGTGGAAAAATTCTTTTGGCTTAGGTAATAAATAATAACCACTGTTGACAAATGTTAAGAACCCCCATATCCATTTAGTCAGCACTTTCTGTAGCTTTTACTTGTCATATCTGAACGTTTTCTCCCATATACTCCCCCAAGAGCTTCCAAATTTCTGTCGCTGTAATCACTGATATGAAAGTTTATCTCCCTACTAGGCTGCAAATTATCTGAGGGCACGAATTGCTTCTTATCTGACTTGGCTACCAGATCCAGCACCTAGTAGGTGAAAGTATTAGATATGTGTATAAAATCTTCATACAAATAATTTATTTCAGTCATTCTCAATGAGGGCTGTTTTTTTTTTTTTCTTAAACCCCAGGGGATATTTGGCAAGGTCTCGGGACAGTTTTGGCTGTTACAATTGGGAGTGTTGTGCTGTTGGCATCTAGAGGCCAGACATGCTCCTAAACACCCAACAATCACAGAATAATCCTTTCCTAAATGTCAATAGTGTCCAGGTTGAGAAAGCTTGATCTAATTTTATTTTCAAAAGTTTGTCAAGTAGATGGACAGGTCGTAGGGGTTTCTTCACCTTAGATATGAGAAAACAGCCTCAGATTAAATTACTTATCTAGGTTCACCCAATAAAGTTAGTGACAGGACCAGGAATTGAATTGCAGGCCCTTGATTTCAAATCTAAACAATATCTAGACTATTTCAATTACTTATGATTAATGTGATATTTATCTTTAGTTATCTGGATAATTGCCTTAGATTTTAGCCATGGAAAACTGCCTATATTCTACTCTAAAGTAATACTCTGAAATTAAGGCAGAAAATATTTTGTTTGATCACCTGAAGAATGGTAAGTCATGTATCAAAAATTTGAATTTCTCAGACTTATATTTTCCTACAGAGGAAGAATTTTTCTAGTGAAGTCAGTCAACCCATAAATGGATCATAGTAACAAAGTTTGAAAGATTAATGTTATTAAATATTTTTGTATTACTAAAATTGAGACCTAGAACATTTGAAATGTCCAGTAGGTATTTTGTGCTTATGCCTAATTAGTTTTAATAAACATTCTGAGAATATACAGAACACAGCTACTTAAAGTGCATTAGTCTGTTTATCATTTGTTATAGATTTGAAATGAAACCATTATGTGGCTATACCTAGACCACTGTATATTGTTTGGTAATTGTCCCTCTAGAAACATCAGTAGAGATAAAATAGGAAAGATGCAGATAAGGGTAATTAAATAGATCAAGGGGAAAAAAACAATTGATTTAAACAAAAAAGATAGTTCTTGTACACAAGAATGTTTCCAGTATGCAAGACTCTGAGAGAGAAACAAAGATATTTAAAGCATAATCTCTCTCCTTACAGAGTGTTCATATAGTAGATGGGTATGTATTTATATAGATTTTTATACATTTTAAAATAAGATGAGGGTGGGCCACGGTGGCTCAGCAGGCAAGAATGCTTGCCTGCCATGCCAGAGGACCCAAGTTCGATTCCCAGTGCCTGCCCATGTAAAAAAATAATAATAATAATAAAAATAAGATGAGGCAGTATGAGAGCCAAATGAATGGTAATAGCAGGGAACCCAAAAGAGGAAAAGTATTTTATATTGGTGAAGTCTGGGAAGGAATTAGTCACCAAAAGATGCAAAATACGAAATCTTTAATTCAAGTTTGAAACAATAAATCTCACTGGTTAAAAAATATTTTGTGATAGATTCTCAAGAATAACAACGTTTGTGGTGGACTGGTGGCAGCAAAATGGTTAAACTGTTTATCTAATCCATAGCATAGTACAATGCTACTTCTATTTAAAAATTATAAGATTCGCAAATCTCAAGTGGACTTTAGAAAACACAGGTAACTTGACGATTTCATCTCCCAAATCTTATTTAAAAATCTTTCAATTCAGCTTGTTTAAAGTTCTGAATTTAGCAGGAATGTTGAACATATTCAAAAAAGCAAAATTAAACAGACCTTGAGATGACGTTATTTTACACTGAGGTATTACACAAATATTTTTTTAGCTCATGGAATGTGGCAGCTGAAAGAATTAATTTTAAATTTCAGTCAAACATGTCTAAATTGTAAATATTGGAAACCATGATTTCCAGATCATTTGAAGTCTCTTATGCAGCCAAATAGAGGAATACACTGTATCGCTGTAAACTGAACTGGGTTAGCCAGAACTAGGATGTAAGCAAAGGTTATTTTCCATGTGGTTTCAGACTCTCCCTTTTATGTTGTTTAGAGTTCGCTTCTGTCAAAACCTCCTTTCAGAAAAGGAGCTGATAAACTCATTTGCAGTGGAGTAAAATAGGACTTGTAATTTAAAAAGCTGCTGGGAGATAATGCACACAGAGTGAAATACAATGTAATAATGAAAATTGTAGTTATAATAATGCAAAAGAGAGATTTAGTCTCTGGCCTCCAGAAAGAAGAAATAGAAGAGATGGGTGATAGAAGCCAGGGAGGAAAAAAAAAATTGAATAGAACTTTCCAGAAATGAAGTGGGCCAACAACAAAGTGGACTTTCTAATCTGAAAGTGTTTGTACATCATGCAGATGTGTCACCCCCAAGTCTGGTCACTGACTGGGTGAAGGGCTTGTTAAAAATTCCTCAGTGTGTTTGCTTTCTGACTTAGTAGGTCTCAGTGTCACTTGGAATCTGTGTTTTTATCAATACCCTATGTAATTCTGATTCAGCTAGTCCATGAAGCAAGTTTTGAAAATCACTGATCTATATGGTCACTTGATGAAAACACTATGGAGGGAATCCAGGCATCAGATGGAAGATTGAAGGAGATTCACTTTCATTTCATTAAATATATTTTTTAGAATATTTTTATATGACCTTCCCCCCAACATTTTATTAAGAGCATTTCCAGACATACAAAAAGTTGAAAGAAGTTTACAGTGAACACCTGGATACTCACCAGCTAGGTTCTTTTATTAAGATTTACTATACTTGATTTATCAGGTATCTTTACAGATTTTTTAAAAATGTGAGGTAACATATATATAAAACACAAAATATCTCATTTAGATCCCTTTCAAGTATAATACTCCATGGTATTAATTGCATTTGCGTAGTTGAGCTACTATCAGCATTATCCATTACACAAACAAAAACAGTCTTAGTTTGCCAGGCTGCTGTTATAAATACCGCAAACTAGTTTTGGCTTAACAGGAATTTATTAGCTCACAGTTTTGAGGCTAGAACCAAAATCAAGATATTGGCAATGTTTTATCTCCCCCAGAATTTGTACCATTCTGGTGTTATACAAATGTGTCTTCTGTGATTTCGCTCAGCATAATGTTTTTGAGATTTGTCCATGTTGTTTTGTGTATCACTAATTTTTATTGCCGATAAATAACTAAAATTTTTTTTTAGTGTCTGCAATGTACTAGACAAACTGTAGATGCTGGACTTACAATGGTGAGCAAAGCCAGCCCTGGTCCCTGCTCTGATGGTGCCTATAATTTAGAGGTGGAGACCGTTAAGATTTTTTCCGAACTTTACACGTGTTGCTGATGTATCAGAGACAGCCTCTCTTTAGGCATTCTATGAATCTTACAGCACACATATGTTCAAACAGCTCAAGGTATCTAGACTTCAGTGCTTTATCAGGCCTCCTCTTTCCTGAACCCATAGATAAAATAGGTTAACTCTGAATAATCACAGCTATATAGCTACATATATGTATTTACATATATAATGGACAGTTTCAATATGCTCAAAGAAAAGCAAAGGTACATAGAGTGACTACTTCTCTCTGGTGACCAAAGGATAGGTGATATTTTCCCTTAGCAAAAGGGAAGTAGGGTCCAGTAATTGTTGGGGATGTCCTACACTTAAAAATTATCTAAGTAATTTAGGACTAAATGATCCAGATAATTTTCCTAATTTGGGGGACCTATCCTTTAAGATTTTTCAATAAGAGGTTATATTCTGAAAACACTAGCAGACTCAAGATGGAAGAAAGAGTGATACTGAGTTGTGGATTTAGTTTTGTGTGGATGGTGTATGAGAGAGGACATTGATTGTTCTGCTTCATTTATGCAAATATATTGTTGGTACAGGGACCCTGGAGTCAAGGCAATGACTAGGAAGGAAGAAGATGTACATTGGCACCAACGAGTGAAGTTGACAAATAAATAACAAGATCAGTGACTGGAAAGTTGAGAGAGATGTGATGAAGTTCAAGGTATGAATCAAATCGGTCCATTGAGGAAGATGTTTGAGATGGAGCTTATACCTTTGGGGGGGGGGTGGTTTGATTGGATACACCAGTGTTCCTCATCTTTTAAGCTCAGATCCTTGGAGTTTTCTTAGGAGCAACATAGTTATTTTCAAGAGCACGCTGTTAAGTCCTAGTCTTTAGAGTGGTACTAGTTTTTATGAAATAATTATTTTACTTGCATGGGAATTTGGTAGGCTGAACCTTACATTTATTTAAACATTCAGTTAAGCTAATACTTTTGGAATTATGTTCTTTGACTTTATAGGTATTGGTGATGTGAAAATCTGTTGCTTTTCCCTTAAATATGGTCCTAATAAACAAATATTTGCATATCTAGTAATGACTTTTTACTTCGGCTGTATCTAGAGATTTGTTTTTGTATCTTTTTTTTTTTGGTGCATGGTCCAGCAATGTCTTCATAACTTTTAAGCTTGCTTCTTGACATAACCTGGAATGTAGCTTATGAAAAGAGTTCTGAGGTCAAACTAAGAAATCAGGTTTCAGAAAGCCTGTCTGAACAAAGGCAGTGCGTGGAAGAGAACAAGCCATAGACTGGGGAACAAAGTGGTGGTTGAAGAACCAGAGAGGTAAGTAAATAGATCAGAGAAACCCAGATATTGCCATGCACTGGGACAATTGTGAGGCCAGAAAGGCAAAATTGAGGTCAGCAGGGAAAAAGCAGCTGAGAGTGTGGATGAAGGTCAGAGTAAATCAACAATGGTCTCCTCCTAGACTTACTTTAGTTTCGCTTTCCTTGTCCTTGTATCTAAACTAGCAAAGAAAAGCTGGACATGCCTAGGTATTTTAATTATATTATCATTAGTAAGCAAGCATTTTATTGTCCATCTGTAGTGTATGGAATATAAAATACAGATATTGTAAACCTTATTTTAAAGAATCAACATCTGTTTGTGGAGAAATAGAGAAAGAGTCCATATGAAACTACAGATAACAAAACAATACATTGATGAATATAAAATTATTTGAAATTCAATAAGTTCCAGGGAAAGGAAATATCAAAATATATTTATTATGCTAAATATAGAGCCAGGCCTTCAATAGTTCATCTCTTGTAAGGATATCAGAATCATCAACTTCAGAAAAATAAAATGTAGTGAATGTGAGATAAAAAATTTCATAAAGTTAATTTAAGAATACTTTTATTTTTTAAGACTATGCCATGTAAAAAAAGTTCACTGGTACATTGAAAAAAAAATACAAAAAGCAAATCTGCTCCCATATCAGGAGTACTTATTGAATATCCATGCTGTGTCTAGCACTGTGGTAGGGGATAAAGGCAATTTTTTTTAAAAGGAAGTGGGTTTATTTCCTTAAATTCTATGGTCAAATCAGAAAGACAAAGTTCTGAAGAAACAACAAATACACAGCATAAGAAAACAAAAGATAAAATGCCAAGATGAGTATTGTAATTTATTTTTATGGTTTAAAACTGTATGTTACTTTAGTTTTTTTTTTTACTTAGCGTTCTCCCTCTAATGTAATGCTTCTTCTTTCTCTGGATGTCGTCAAGGTTTTCTCTTAGTTTTTTGGTTTTCAGCAGTTTGAATATTCCATGTCTAGGTTTAGATTTTGTGTTTTGTCTTTTCCTTTTTTTTAAAAAAGGAAAATCCTGCTTGGGTTCTTTGGGTTTGTGGTTTGTTGTTTTCACTAATTTTTGAAAATTCTGAGCCGACATCTCTTCACATGTGTCACTTCTTTGAAGGGTTCAAGAATAGTCATGATTTTGTAGATTGTCTGGCTTTTTCTTGTTGTTAGAGTAGGAGAAAAAGTTTTTATTTTCTCTTCTTTTCTTCTTTTGCAGGCTTCTACTTCATAAGTGGAAATGGTACTGATGGCTTTTTACTTAACATTTGTGGTATGTATTGCCATGTTTTAAAAAAAGTCTTGGAATCAACTAGAAATCTATCCTTTGTACTTTAGTATCTATAACAGTAGTTGAAATAGTTGAAACAATATTAACAGTGATAACCTTGAACTTCCCTGAGGCCTATTCTGAATCCTAATGCCTTTGAATTCTAACCAGCCCCATCCCTTCTATTTCGAGGAATCAAATGGGAAGATTGAGGCTAATTCTTTCCCATTGCAAACGGGGCAAAGTCTGGTGGGTAAGCAATGCAGGGGTTGGGAATGTGTGTTCCTCAAGCAATAGGTACAATAGCAATTGTGAGTGTGGGAAGGGGCTATCTAGAAGTAAAGAAAAAACAAGAGAAAAGGAGGAGAGTTTTTTTTTTTATTATTCTTAATAGTGTCTGTATCATTACAGATCAAAATCAGTTGGGTCTTTATCAGGATTATATTTTTCTGTATTTTCTAAAGTTTTTGTTTTAAAATTATAAGCATTTTACATGTATCTCAGCAAAAAACAATGAAGTTAGTATAAATAAATCTGTATGGCTACAATAAAAAAATGCATTTGAAAATGTAAACAGATTTCTGAACCTGTACAAATAAGGCAACTTTCCATGTTACCTATGAGATTTCTTTTTCCTTTTTCTTCTTTAAAGCATTTATTATACATTCAATATTCTTAAGAAACATGTATTCCACTGTGTTCCAGAGCTAGGATTCTATTTCTATATGACTATATATAGAAATATATATAGATATATTAAAGTAGACAAAAGCAAATAACGGAAATATCTGAACTGTATTCCAGCTGTCTTGATCTCCGATAATGATTGTATAGCCTTTATCTTGTGCCCTTGTGATTGTAAAACCTTGTAACTAACTTTCATGTGTACCCATTTATCTGATTATTTTTCTTTAGTCTAATAATTACTAAAGACAGCGCAGAACTAACCCACCCCAATTCCAAAGTTATCTTGATGATCAGAGTTGGATCAACCAAAGTGGGCCCACCTAACATGTGCAGTATCTTAGATTTTAACCTAAGATAATGACCTTAGGTTATAATGACCTATACCTCATTACAATACTAAAAAGCATGCCCATCATCATATTAAGGTTGCCATTTTCTTACATACATTCTATGACTAAGCAAATAATCAATCTGCACGTGAACAATAATTAGATCACCTCCGATTACATCATCTGGAGCTGTTGTACTCATTATCCTAAAATATGTCCATCTGTTGTTACTATAAAACTATCAGAATTACTGCAGTTTGGGAAGACAGAATTTTGGGCCAATAGTCCACCTGATCTCCTGCTTCATGCCTAGCGGTAAACTCTTTGTTCCTTTGAACCCTTGGTGTCTTAGGAATTGGTCACTGAGTGCATTGGACAGAGAATTTACCACCTTTGTTGGTAACATTTCCTTAAATCTAATATGCATGGTTTTTTGCACTTTAATATTTTGAAATTGGGATGTTTTTTAGTTGATGTCCTGTCTTAGTTTAATTGGCACAGCTTTTTCTTTTCTTTTTTTTTGATAAATGAAATAATAGTATGTCTTACAATTGATGACATTTAGATTTGAGGAAATATGGCATTATATAGATGATTTCACAGATTAAGAGTCAAAATATTGTGCGAAACAGGGACAAGGCTTCAAGCCTCCCAGAACATTAGGCGGAAACAGAACAAACCGGGACCAAGGTCCGAAGTTTCAGTAAGTAGGTTTTATTGTCTATGGCCACAGGGCTCAACCAAGTAGACTCTGAAAGTCTGAGCCCCGAACAAAAGGTTAGCATCAGTTTTTATAGACAGGATGACACGTTAAAGACAAGGTAAATGATTGGCTGGTTTAAATCAGGAAGGACACAAAGCTGGGTTCACAGAAGCAGATGAGCAGTTAGTGGGGGAGGGGGCTTCACAGGGACTTCTCCTATCCTGCCTATTGACCAGGCTCGGGGCCTGAGAGATTTTTCAAACAGGGAATGGCCTGAGTAAACAGGGGCCTGCCTGCTGCAACAGAAAGTGGCTTTAACAAACAGGGGCTGCCTGCAACATAACAACTACCTGTTTGATTTTTTTTTGTAGAAGTGAGTGGAACTTCCTTGACATTTTCTAGATTCATTTGTCCATAAGGAATAGTATATGTTTGTGTTTTAGATGTTTAAAAACTTCATATTTGCAATTTAAAAAACAAGCTAAATTATACTAACTTTCAACATGCTATAAAATATAATGATCCTTTATCTATAGATTGAAAATATTTTTATTTTCCTCCCTGCTTTTTATTTTAATCATGATCTCCTTAAAAGGTTGACCACTCTGTTTTTATTCTACCATTTATTCACAGAAACTGGCTGTTTTATTTATTCATAAAAGGATTATCCAATATTATATATACAAATGAACATTTGGTAGTACAGTCCTCTTCTTTCTTTAAGAGAACTTGTGTCTAGTAGACAAGATTTTCCTGCCATTACTGTGCAAATGGTGGCAGAAATCTTCAGCAAGGACTCTTCAGCTACTTTATGAATTACAGTTTTGTTTATTCTGTGGTGGGCTAGATTATAATTTGTGGTCTTTGACTCATAGAAGCCCTGTTGTCTTGATTTCAGTGTCTGGACACAAAGAATGACTAAATGTTAGTCTTTTTTCTGAACTGAAAGACTTGTAAAATAATAATGATAATAATAATAACTTAAATTATTCATTGTTATTAATAGTTCTAATTAAGAGAAGAGGATTTTAGTTAAACTAAATATAGACATGTCCTTGACATTAAAAATTATACTCAGGTTTTTAATGGATTTGTTAATTGCTCTTTGATGTTGGGTCATAAGTGTATATAGTTGGTGGGTCAGATAATTTGGGAAAATAAATATTTTTTCTCACTATCAACACTGAATTCAGAGCTGTTCTCTGAAGCACTGTTACTTGATGTAGAAAAATATAACTATGTAAAGAAACCTGTTTCCTTTGCTACTTTGACTTAAAACATTTTATTTGGTTTGATAACTTCTCTTTGATAACTAATCATTCCCCCTCATATATTCACTCTTCTCTTCAATAACCCACAAGTTCTTTACCACTGTATCCTAAATAAACTTATGGAGGGCAAGAATGAAATAAGCACATTCAAACCAGAGTCTTGATAATGCATATTGAAATTTTTATAAGGAGCCATAGTTGTAAATGGCCTTCTCTATAGCCAGTTGGCCCATTCTGGGATCATCTTTATTTGAGCAGAATTTTTTTTCTTCTTGAATGTGTACCTATGAATCCTCCAAGTGCTTTACGGGTATAATTGTAAAACCACATGCACTGAATCCAGAGCAAAGTCACCTAAAGTTTTAATAAATTGGGACAAGAAGAAAGTTCAAAACTACCACATAACTATAATTGAAGCAAAATGCTCCTGAAGGAACAATGTGGCTGGTTAAATTTAGCAAGAGGAAGATGTTTGGTAAATTTTGAACTTTAAATCTTGGGGAGTATATTTTATTCTTAGCATTAGTACAGTGAAAAGAAATTAGAAATCCCCTTAGAAAATTTCAGGGTATCAGTGAGGAATCAGGTGAGATTTCGGCTGGTTGGAAGGATAGGTTATAAGGAAATAGAATATTTCAGTGTTTGGAAATAGAGAATCTACTACAAGTTCATGGGAATACTCTTTCCACTAGAAAAGCTGACTTTTCCCATTACATTTAATATTTGTGAATTGTAAGTGTAATTCATAGTGAATGTTTATATATCAATTGCTTTTAGTTACAAAATAAAAAATAAAAGGGAAGCAAAGAAGAACTGACCCATTGAGGTATCAGATAATGTGAAGTGGTCTTTGAGTTAATGTTTTCTTATAAAGGAATTCAAAAGGATAACGTATCAAAAAGTGACTACAGAAGGGTGGAAAGTATTTAAAAGTCTAATCACTATCATGCAATAATTTTAGTGTTTCTAAAATTTAAAAGAATTTATTAAAAGTAGATTACAAAGTTCTATGACTTCAATGCAGGTTCATTTGGAGAAGGAAAAAAAAGCCCTTTGTAAAATATGGAAACCATCTTGAGTTAAACAAATGCCAGAAAAAATTATAATTGTAAAAATGAGATGTCGACTATCATTATTACAGTGGCTGTGTTGTTTCCAATAACAATTTGGCATTTTATTTAGTCTGTAACAATCTACAATTGAAATATAAAATAAAGATTTTTCTTTTATTTCCCTCTGAAGTTCTGTGCCAAGCTAAGCAGAACTGAATAAAACATCTGTGGATGATTAAAACAAGCTTTCCTATGGGGTTTTGAATAGAAAGTAAACATGGATTTTATCCATAGTCAACAGCATTTACAAATGTAAAGGGAGGAAGCTACTGAGTTATTGAAGAAAGAGCTGCTAGAAAGGATATAGAAGTATGGAACGGCAGATGGTGATAATTAGTTCCATATGGTGAAAGGCTTCTATAAAAAATAAAATGACAGTGAACTGGTTTGGTTGGGTGATATTTTATTGAAGCAATCTTTACATCTTATTTCCTATCTTTGTCTTTGTAGAATAGTTCCATCTCATGAAGCCAAGCGAATGTGACCAACATATATGAAGATTTTTATTTGGGAGTATATATTGGTGCTCATGAGTGAGAAACCCCCATGCTAGAAGGTTATCCAGAATGCTGAGGCTCCCTGCTGGAAGCCCATCCATCTCTTTTATCTGGAATTTTAAATTATCCAGTGTTCCCTGCTTTATTTTGAGTCAGTTACAGTCTCCTGATGGCTCTATACCGTGTAGGGTAGTGCCTAAGAGTCATGGTTTTAGTGCTAGACTGCCTGGATTTGAATTCTACCTTCCTGACTCACTAGCTGTGGAAACTTGAGCATGACATTTTTAGGCCTTAGTTTCCTAATCAGTACAATGGGGATGATTATAATATCTGCCTTAGTATGTTACACAACCTAATGGTAGACTTGTGAGGATTAAAATGAATAAATATACTGAAATGTGAATCGGCTGGGGAGTTAAAAATACACATTCCTGCCCCCCCAGACCTACTGAATCAGAACCTCTATTCTTTCTTGATCACATACCACTATCAGTAAGTGTTGTGATAATCTACCATCACTATTGGCCTGTTCATATATGTAGTAATTTCCATGTACTATTTTAATGTAGTGTATGCATTTTATAACATATACAAGATAAGTATTTAAAAAGAGCTAGATAAAAAATAAATATAAAAAGTTCTAATGTCTTCCTGTATTTCAGTGGGTTACAGTTTAGAGGTCATTGGTTTAGAATGTATGCTGAGTTGAACTAAGTTGAAAAGAGTACTACTGAATTCAACTGGCCCAAATCTTCAGGAAATAACAAGACCATACCACCAGAGCTTTGGTAATCAATTCTGCAGACCCCATGCATGTGCCAAGTCCAAATGTAGAATCCTTTTCCAATTTCTCTATATTTCGCATTTCAACAATAGTCCAAATGTAGAATCCTTTTCCAATTTCTCTGTATTTTGCATTTCAACAATATTTTTGTTTTCTTTCATCCCTTTGTTCTTGTACTTTTTATATTGCCAACAAACTCAGTTGTGACCTTAACAGTATTCAAAACCCTCTATCTGTTCTTAGCCACAAATGTTTATTGGTTTCAAAAATACAAAGCAAGTTTTTTGCTTTTAATTGTTAATAAATGTTTCCTCACTTTCATCCTATTTCCATTTTCTTCCCAATTGGCTGTGGTTGCTGCAGCTCTCTTCGTTCTGTGTCACCAGTAGCCCTGCTTGAGTTAGACTGCATCAAATACACAGAGGTCTTAATTTTCTTTTGTTTCCTCTTTCAGTCCTTTTCTAGCTTTATAATTACCCAAGGTAGTAACAGTTCTTAAGAACATACTCTGTCATCTTGAAATCAGGTGGGTTTTAGCTGAAAATTCAGGCAAATTCTTAAAGATGTTTCAGAATAGTGAGGGAAAATTTCACCATGACAGTCCTGGTTTGTAATGCTGTTTAGGTGGTGGAGTCCCATTACGCGGCATACTGTGCAATATTGATATTTTATTCAAACATGTAATCCTTGACATTGAGTTTGGGGACGGGGAAGACTGCTATCTGCCAACACAGGATGGCACTACAGAGAAATAGCATAAAGCCCTAAATAATAGCAATAATCATTTTCCACATCTTGTCATGTCATTTTTAGGATTTACAAGATGCCCTAAGATATTGTCTTCATGATTCTAAGTGGCTGTGGAGATTCTGAGCAATGTTTAGGACATCCCTTATTATACAGAAGCATTAGCTACATGTTAACATTGATTATATATGGTTATTGAACCAAAGTATTTGATTTATGTCTTTAGAATCAGATCAGGATAGCTTCATTACTGAATTGCTTGTAGATAAACTTGAATTTGATCTAGATGTATATTCCTTTATACTGTTAATATGTTGAAGAGAGGGGAAAAGTCATTATTATTTAATGATAACAGCTTTGTGGCAAATATCCAAGAACAAATATACATCATTATTTATCTAGAGGGTGTTAAGCATAGAATTTTAATTTAATTTGAATATTCTATATGTAATGATTAGCATTTTCAAGTAATTTGAATATAATAAAATATACACCAAAGCTCAGAAAAAGCACAGAGAAGTCAATCTTTCAGGATTCTTTTAGGAACACGATAACAGTCTAGAATTCAATCTTTCCCCCTTCCTCTCCTAAAAGTCATATGAGGAGAGGAAGGCAACATAATATAGAGTCAATGAGGAAATGCTACTACATCTGAGTAATGAAGAGTCAGCCATTGAATGTCTGTGGAGAAGACCATTCTAGATAGAGGCAATGGTAGTTACAGAGGCCTTGGGGGTAGAAATTAGGTTATGTATTAGAGAAACAAGAAGACCTTTAGGGCTTGACCAAAGTGAGGGATGGGGAATGTTAGGAAATGAGGGTGGAGAGATAGACAGGAGCCTGGCCTGGGTCTTGTAGATCAAAGTAAGAAATCTGGACACTATTGTAATGACAACTGTTGAAACATTTTTAAACAGGAGAGTGATGTGATTTACTTCTTTAAAAGACTACTTTGTGATGGTACAAAGGAAATCATAGCCAGCACTGCAGGTGCTCCTTCTGTCCACAGTGTCTCATAGTCATTTTTAAGGAACTGAGAATTTAATTTTCCAAAATGTCAAAAAGACCATCTTATGCTCCACCTCCCACCCCAACTCCTGCAACACAAATGTCCAGCACACCAGGATGTGTGGGATGCAATCCATACAGTCATCCCCTCTACAACAACTATAGGCTGAAGAGAACCTGAGAACCAACAGCCAGGGCTGTTGCATCCTCTGGTATTACAATTCCAAAACCCCCAAAGCTACCAGATAAGCTGCTGATACCCTAACATGACCTAAAGTTGTGGGAAATTGGCAAGATTATTGGTGGCATGTGCTAAGATCTCACTGATGAAGAGAAACGAAAGTATTTAAACAAATAGAAAGCAGAAAAGATAGAGTACAATAAATCAATGAAGGCTTATCATAATTCCCCTGCGTACCTGGCTTACATAAAGGCAAAAAAATCATGCAGAAGCTGCTTTAGAGGAAGAAAGTCAATAGAGACAGTCTCACATGGAGAAAGGAGAACCTTACATGAGCATTCATCCTGCTGAAGATCCAGATGATTATGATGACAGCTTTTCAATGAAGCATACAGCCACCACCTGTTTCCAGAGAAACCACCGCCTCATCAGTGAAATCCTTAGCTAGAGTGTGGTGCCAGATGTTTGGTCTGTTGTCACAACAGTTAGAATGCAGGTTCTCAAACGACATGTCCAGTCCTTAATGTTTCATCAGTGAAAACTAGAAGCTGATCTTCAAATAGAGGAGCAAGCCAGGAAAAGAAGAGAGAAATACTAGGAAGCACAGATTCATTTAACAATGAACTTGAAAGTTTGTGTGATTTGAAGGTAGAAGTGGATATGGAGAAAATTGCAGCTAAAGTTTCACAGACACAGGAACAGGCTCACGAAAGTCAGGAAAAAGGGAGAAAGAGGCAGCAGAATAAGCTAAATGCAATCAGAGCAGTATTGTTTCTGAGGAAGAGCAAGCAGCTAATAAAATAGAAGAAAAGAAGGAAGATGAGAGCATTCCAATGGAGACAGAGGAGACACACCTTGAAGAAACAACAGAAGGCCAACAGAATGGTGAAGAAGGCATATCTACTGAGGACAAGGAGAGTGGGCAGGAGGAGGTTGACAGTATGGCAGAGGAAGGACCCCGTGATAGCAACACTGGCTCTGAGAACAACAGTGCAACAGTGGAAGAGCCACCAACAGATCCCATACCAGAAGAGAAAAAATAGGTGTTATCTTATTTTATGTGTTCTAATGCTTTTAAAATGAAATGCTGTTTTTTTGGGGGGGGAAATGACTGCTTTGTTATTGAGACAGACGGTTCAGAAAAAATGTGCATGTGTGTTTGTGTTTGTGAGCATGCACAGGGCATGAGGAGTAAATGATAAGCAAATGTGATTACTTCTGGGGAACTTGGAGAAAGGTACACAGGGATTCTTCTGTTCTTGTGCTATTCTTGCAACTTCTCATTGAGCCCGAAAACATATCTAAATTTAAAAAAAGAGAGATCATGCTGGTCTCTGTGTGAGGAATGGATGATTTATAGCAGCAGGTGTGGAAGCAGGAAGACAAGTAAGAGAGCTACTGTAGGGGTCTGGGAGAGTAATGATGTGGTTTGGATTGAGGTAGTAACAACAAAAATAGAGAAAAGTGGTCAGAGTCCAAATATATATTTTTTGCTTTGGCCTTGTTCAAGTGAATGTGGTTGGTGAAGGAAAGAGAGGAATGATATATGATCCTCAGATTTCTTGGCTATAGGGGTGCCATTTCCTGAGATGGGAAGAATGAATTGTTCGGAATATGGAAAAAGTTATTCTCATCTTTGAGGTTTTGGGTTACAGGACTTGGTGATAATGTTACTTATAATCTGTTTTTTAAAATGTTTACTCTTTGATCTGACAAAGCCAGGAGTTGGTCCAGCTTCTGGAAGGGTCAGTAAGTTTGCTCAATCTCATTGGTGGGAGTCTTTTGAAGGAATATACCATTTGTTGAAAGAGAATAAGCATGTGAATGGATTAGTGAAAATCTATCCCTATATTTGGTGAAACAACTCACTATTACTGCTGTGTCAAGAACACGATATTTTATAAAACAGTAATTATGCAGAAGAATTTCAAGAAAATAAATTTTTAGGCTATGAAAGTGCTAAATACTTGCTGTGCTGGTTTGAAAGGAAGCATGTCCCCTAAGAAAAGCCATGTTTTAATATAAATCCCATTTCATTAAAGGTAGAATAATCCCTATTCAATACTGTATATCTGAAACTGTAATGAGATCATCTCCCTGGTTGATGTGATTTAGTCAAGAGTGGTTGTTAAACTGGATTAAGGGACGACATGTCTCCACCCATTTGGAGTCCTATAAAGGAGGAAATATTTTGGAGAATGAGAGATTCAGAGAGAGCAGAGGAGAATGACGTAGCCACGAGAAGCAGAGTCCACCAGCCAGTGACCTTTGGAGATGAAGAAGGAAAATGCCTCCCGGCGAGCTTGACAAAACAGGAAGCCAGGAGGGAAGATGCTAGCAGATGATGCAGTGTTCACCATGTGCCTTCTCACTTGAGAGAGAAACCCAAATGCCTCCTGGGGAGCTTCATAAAACCGGAAGCCAGGAAAGAAAGCTAAAAGATGACGGTGTATTTACCATGTGCCCTTCCAGCTGAGAGAGAAGCCCTGACTGTGTTCACCATGTGCCTTTCCAGATGAGAGAGAAACCCTGAACTTCATCGGCCTTCTTGAACCAAGGTATCTTTCCCTGGATGCCTTTGATTGGACATTTCTATAGACTTGTTTTAATTGGGACATTTTCTTGGCCTTAGAACTGTAAACTAGCAACTCATTAAATTCCCCTTGTTAAAAGCCATTCCGTTTCTGATATATTGCATTCCAGCAGCTAGCAAACTAGAACACTTGCTATAATAAATTCAAACAAAATGGAATTTAAAAAGTAAAATTTTTCCTCTCTCCTAATTCCATGCCCCAGAAATAACCTTTCTATGTTGTTGGATATTCTTCTTCCAGATGTTTTCCTAGCCTAGTAAAACACCATTCCCCAGCCATCCCACATATATACGTACATAGTTTTGATTCTTTTTTTTTTTTTTAACATGGGCAGGCACCAAGAATTGAACCCGGGTCCTCTGGCATGGCAGGCAAGCATTCTTGCCTGCTGAGCCACTGTGGCCCACCCAGTTTTGATTCTTTTGATTAAAAAATGGAATGTTATTAGTTATCTATTGCTGTGTAACAAATTTTCTCAAAATGTAGGGGTTGAAAACAAGAAAGCCTATCTCACAGTTTCTGTGAGTTAGGAATCTGGGTGTGGCTTAGCTGGTCCTCTGTCTCTAGATCTCTCATGAAGCTGCAATAAAAGTGTTGTCTGGGACTGCAGTCTCATCTGAAGGCACAACTAGGGAAAGATTTGCTTCCAAACTCACTCATATGGTTATTGGTAGGATTTAGTTCTTTGTGGAGATATTTGACCAAAGGTCCCAGTTTCTTGCTAACTTTTGGTTGGAGACCTCCCTTAGTTCTTTGCCACATGGGCTTCTTCCTAAGGCAGCTCTCAGCATGGCAGCTGGCTTCCACTGGAATAAGCAAAGGGAAGCCATCATCCCTCTGTAACCTAATCCCATTATGTTTGCCATATTCTGTTCACTAGAAGTGAACCACTAGGTCCAGTCCACACTCAAGAAGAGGAAAATACATGGGGGTGTGAATATAGGGATTGCTAGGGGCTGCTCTTGAGTCTGCCTGCCACAGGGGCTATAGCATGTAGGTAGTTATGCAACTTGAGTTTTTCACTTAATAATGTGCTATGAATATCTTTCCATGTTAGTGTTTAGAGATTTGCTGTAGTTCTGTGTAGATTGTGCAGTATTTAAGTTTTAATGGCTGTGTAGTATTCCTTTGTATTGTAACTTATTTAGCAATTCATGAAGTGGTAGATATTTAAGGTGTTTCCATGAACTTTGCAGTGAACAGCACATATTCCTTTGATATCAGTATAAGCATGTTTTATAGGATAGATTCTTAGAAATGTATTATTGTCAAAGTGTATGCCTAAAATTTAATAGAAATCACCAAACTGTATTCCAAAAAGATTGTACAAGTTTAAAATTATTTAGAAAGTATATGGAATTGCTCTTTTCCCACATATTCACCTATGCTGCATGTTAATAATGTAAAAATATGTCAGTATTATATGCCAAAACAGTATTTTATGTTTCCTATTTCCTTACTAGTGAAACAACAAATTTTCATATGTTTATTTGCCATTTGTGTATTTTTCCTAACTTCCTGTTTATTTTAATTTTTTCTATGGCTTGGATCAGTTTACATAACAGGACTTGTTAGACTTGTGACTCACTGTAACTACCTCATATCAATTGCACCTTCTGAAAGGCCCATCCTCTTACTCAGCTTTAATTTTTTCCATCTGGATTAGTTTCCTATTGCTGCTGTAACAAATTACCACAAGCTTAGTAGCTTAAATAATGCAAATTTATTCTTTTACAGTTCTGGAGATTGGAAGTTCTAAAATCAAGGTGTTAGCAGGGTTGGTTCCCTGAAGGCTTTAATGAACCTTATATTAACTGTTTAGAATTTTTCGTATTTGTAATTATTATCTTTTTCTCATTCTTAAAGTATTTATTTGGGTTCTTTCTTATTTTCTTAGCTATATGTATCAGAGATTTGTTTTATTTTGTTGGTGTTTTTGAAAGGACAGATTTTGGTTTTATTTTTTAAATGCATTTTTTTAATTAAAAAGTTTTTTTTTAATTAGAGAAGTTGTGGGTTTACAAGACAATAATGCATAAAATAAAGGATTCCCATATAACTCCCCACTACCAGCACTTGAGCTGGGGACAAAAATTTGTTACAGTTTATGAAAGCACTTTTTTTGGTAGTTCTTTTTTTTTTTTAATTAGTAGTTACACTTGTTACAATTGATGAAGAATTATTAAAGTAGTACGATGAACCATTACTCATGGTTTATGTAGGGGTATTTTCTCCCCATATTCACAATCTATTACTATTATTATTATTTTCATGCATGTCTTTATTTTATTACTTATTTACCCATACATTGAATAAAGGAGGTGTTAGTCACAAAGTTTTAACAATCACACAGTCACAAGATGAAAGCTATATAGTTATACAGTTATCAAAGATAAAGGCTACTGGATTTCAGTTCAGCAATTTCTGGTATTTCCTTCTGGCTATTCTAAGACACTAGAAACTAAAAAGAATTATCTGTATAATGAGTTAGTAGTCTTAATAATTTGTTAAATCCTTATTTCTCAGTTATACCTCCTCCCTCTCATTTGATCATTCTCTCAGTCTTCAGGGCTATCTGGGCAATGACTGTTCTTCATGATAGAAAGGGATGTGTGCTGGTTTGAAAGGATGTATATACCCTAGAAAAGCCATGTTTTAATCCTAATCCCATTTTGTAAAGGCAGTCGTTTCTTCTAATCCCTATTTAGTACTGTATGTTTGAAACTGCAATTAGATCATCTCCCTGGATATATGATTCAATCAAGAGTGGTTGTTAAGCTGGATTAGGTGACGACATGTCTCCACCCATTCAGGTGGGTCTTGATTAGTTTATGGGACTCCTATAAAAGAGGAAACATTTTGGAGAAAGCTGAAGATTTGGAGAGAACAGAGAATGCTGCAGCACCATGAAGCAGAGAGTCTATTGTCAGAGACCTTTGGAGATGAAGAAGGAAAAAGCTCCAGGGGAGCTTCATGAAACAGGAAGCCAGGAGAGAAAGCTAGCAGATGACACCATGCTCACCATGTTCCCTTCCAGCCGAGAGAGAAACTGTGACTGTTTTCACCATGTGCCTTCTCACTCGAGAGAGAGAAACCCTGAACTTCATCAGCCTCCTTGAACCAAGGTAACTTTCCCTAGATGCCTTTGATTGGACGTGTCTATAGACTTGTTCTAATTGGGAATTTTCTCGGCCTTAGAACTGTAAACTAGCAACTTATTAAATTCCCCTTTTTAAAAGCCATTCCATTTCTGGTATATTGCATTCTGGCAGCTAGCAAACTAGAACAGGGTGTCAACCTATGGGGTAGAAGAATGAAACTGATTGATGTTTTTGGAGAGACTGGTACCTCTGGGTTTCAGGGCTAATCTGATGTAGGAGCCATTTGAAGGCCTTAAGTTTCTGAAAAAATAAACTTAATAGGTAAAACTTTTATAGAGTCTTAGATAGAGCCCAGTTATTCTTTAGGGTTTTCAGGAATACTGTTAGTTGGGTTTTGGCATGGTGTAGCAATTTACAATGTCTGGGTAAAGCTTGCATAATAGAGACCTCCAAAATGACCTCTTGACCCTATTTGAAATCTCTCAGCCACTGAAATTTTATTTTGTTTTATTTCTCTTACCCCTTTTTGTCAAGAAGGCATTGTCAATCCCATTATGCCAAGGTCAGGCTCATCCCTGGGAGTCATGTCCCATGTAGCGGGTGGAGGATGGTTAGTGAGTTTTTTTGTAGAGTTTGGTTTAGAGAAAGGGGCTACATCTGAGCAACAAAAGGGGCTCTTTTTCTTAAAAAATGAATTTTCACTTTTATCTTGATTGATTCTTCTACTTTATTTTGCCTTATTTTGTCTTTGTTCTTCTAGCTTTTAGAGTTATGTATCATTTCATTTACTGTCTTTCTTTTTTCTAAAAAAAATTAACTTGACACCTTTCACTGTGTGCTGCTTTGGTCTCATTTAATACAT
Organism: Myrmecophaga tridactyla; assembly: GCA_004026745.1. Classification (NCBI taxonomy): domain Eukaryota; kingdom Metazoa; phylum Chordata; class Mammalia; order Pilosa; family Myrmecophagidae; genus Myrmecophaga; species Myrmecophaga tridactyla. Next base: position 22,756 of record PVIY010024609.1, read on the forward strand.
TTTGACATATGGTATTCTCATTGTCATATTGCTTTAAAAAAACATTTTATTGTGAAAAATTTCAAATGTATACAAAAGCAGGAAGACTAGTATAATTACACCCCACTCATGCTATTCAAGAAATACAGCTGATTTATTTTTCCTACCCCAGTCCTCTAATCTTCTGAATAATTTAAAGCAAATCCAGATGTATTATTTTATCTGTAAGTACTTTTATTTGCATCTGTTAGAAACTCTTAAGTTAACATTATTTCCCACTGAAAAATTAACAATAATTTTTTAGTACCATTTATTATCTAGTCAGTGTTTACATTTCCTCACTTATCTTTGAATATTTTTTTACAGTGGCTTGTTTGACTCAGGACCCAAATAGGGTTCACATATTGCATTTGGTCAATGTGATTGTTTCAGTCAGAAAGTGGTGTTTCCTCTCCTTTGCTCTCTGTTTTTTGTTTTTGTAAGGAATGGGCATTTATGCTATTGAATTTTCTAATTCTGGATTTGGCTGATAGTATCCCCGCATTGTTTATCCATGTATTTCCTGTAAACTGCTGGTTACAACTAAAGGTCTAATCAGATTCAGGTTTGAGTTTAATATTTTTGGCAAGAATCTCTCATAGGTGATACTGTGCACTTCTGATTACATCATGTCAGGAGAGCCATAATTTCTGATTGTTTATTTTCTTGTGATGTTAAGATTGATCAGTGGGCTCAGGTGTTTCCTGACTGATCCATCCATTATGAACTTCCCCAGCAATCTTACCTAATGGTTTGAGTAGCCATTGATGATTATTGCACAGATATATTATTTATTTATTTGTTTTTTTAACTTTTTTATTGTATAATATAACATATATACAAAGCAAAGTAAGGAAAAAGCAGTAGTTTTCAAAGCACTCTTCAACAAGTTGTTACAGGACCGATCCCAGAATTTTTTGGGAGAAGCTAGAAGATTTTTCCTTCTAGCTACTTCAGAACATTGGAGGCTAGAAGGAATATATATTTTTTATCATCACAATTGACTTTTTTTCCCTTTTTTTGTGAAAAATAACATTTATACAAAAACAACAAATTTCAAAGCACATTGTAATAATTAGTTGTAGAACAAATTTCAGAGTTTGGTATGGGTTACAATTTCACAGTTTTAGGTTTTTACTTCTAGCTGCTCTAAAATACTGGAGACTAAAAGAAATATCAATTTAATGATTCAGCAATCATACTCATTTGTTAAACCCTACCTTCTCTGTATAACTCCACCATTACCTTTGATCTTTCTCCCACTGTTTAGGGGTATTTGGGTTATGACCATTCTAACTTTCTTATGTTGGAAGGTGCTGTCAATAATATGGGGTAGGGAGATGGATCTAGCTGATGTTCTGGAGAGACTGACCCAGTTACTTTATTTCATTAGGAGTTGCAAAATGGTGATTTTTAATTCTGTTATTTCTGTATATCAACTAAATATTTACCTAAAGTAGATTTCATATAAAAAGGCAGGATAAATTTTTGAATCTCTTATTTACCATTCCAGAATGATAAATTGGTGCTCTAGAAACCTCCAGAAGTGATCATTTTAAAAAAGTATTATTACAAATGCGTAGATTTTAATGTTTCATATGTTTAAATCCATTGTAGTCATTGCTTTTTGATGCTCACATTGTTTCGTCTTTGGAAAATGGGAGGCCTCTTGCATTGTCTGTAGATCCTTTTTGCATGACACTTGTAGTCTTTGATAGCTTTCTCGCTTTCTGGTATAATACATCCCAGGCTTATCTTGTGTAATTCTTGCCCTAGATCTGGAATCTGACATTTCTCCAAGAAGTTCTGGTTCTTATTAGAGGAAATCATCATTAACTTCTAAAAAGTTTATAATTTTATTCTTGAGTATTGAGTTACTCAGAAGAGTGTTTAAAAATTTCTAAGTGGTTAGAATTTTGACTTTCCTTTTGTAGTTAATTGCTTTATTTTGTTGCCCGTTAGTCAGAGAATGTGGTCTATATGATTTTCTTTATGCTTTACCCCGTATTAATTAAAAAATGTTTAATTGGCAGTTGAAGAGAATTCTACAGAGTTATTAAATCAGTTCTTAAATTGGTATTCATAAACACCACTTGCTTTTGTCTATTTAGTTTTTTTTAAAGAAAGCTATATTTAAAAAACTATTATAGTTATTTGCTTTTATATCTAAAAGCATTTAGTTTACTTATTTTGAAGGTAAGTTATTTTGTATGTAACAAATAGGCTCTAGGTAGAAAATCTAATTATTCTTATGTGTAAGATGGTATGTTGAAGGAATATAAGATAATTGTGCTAGTTTGAAAGGACTTATGTACCCTAGAAAAGCCATGTTTTAATCCTGTTCAATCGTGTGGGAGGAACGGTTTCTTCTAATCCCTTCAGCACCATAGGTTGGAAGCTTGATTAGGTTATCTTCACGGAGATGTGACTCAATCAAGTGTGGGTATTAAACTTGATTATATAGAGATGTGCCTCTACTCATTCCAGATGGGTCTTGATTAGTTTACTGGAATCCTTTAAAAGAAGAAGCATTTTGAAGAAAGCTTCAGAATGCTGCAGAACCACGAAGCAGAGAGTCCATCAGCCAGTGACCTTTGGAGATGAAGAAGGAAAACACCTCCCAGGGAGCTTCATGAGACCAAAGGCTGGAGAGAAAGCCAGCAGATCCCACCATGTTTGCCATGTGCCTTCTCACTTGAGAGAGAAACCCTGAACTTCATTGGCATTCTTGAACCAAGATATTTTTCCCTGGATGCCTTAGATTGGGCATTTCTATAGACTTGTTTTAATTGGGACATTTTCTCAGCCTTAGAACTGTAAACTAGCAACTTATTAAATTCCCCCTTTTAAAAGCCATTCTGCTTCTGGTATATTGCATTCAGGCAGCTAGCAAACTAGAACAATAATGTATTTGCTTAGAGAGCAAAATGGGTTTTTGCTTTTTTAAAAAAGTGGGTTTTGTTGGTAGTTCCAGGAAGAGTTGAAGATGTCATTTTGGGGAGTTATGATGCTAATTAATATATGCAATAATTTAATAGTAGAGTGAAATGCAAATAACTGAGTGAATAAATGAGAAACAATTGGACTGTGGTCAATACAATTTTTATCAATTGTATACATTTCCTTTTTTAAACATTTTTTATTGTGAAATATAAAATATATACAAAACAATAAATTTTAAAGTACATTTTAACAAGTAGTTATAAAACAGATTTCAAAGTTTGGCCTGGGTTACAGTTCCACAGTTTCAGGTTTTTTTTTCTAGCTGCTCCAAGATACTGGAGACTAAAAAGAAATATCAATACAATGATTCAGTAGTCATACTCATTTGATAAATCCTAACTTCTTTGTTATAACTCCTCCTTCTCCTTTGATCCATCTCCCAATCTTTAGGGATATTTGGGTTATGCCCATTTAAACTTTTTTCATGTTGAAAATGTCAACAATATGGGATAGGGGAATGGAATTGGTTGATGTTCTTGGAGAGAATGGCATCTCTGGGTTTCTTAACTTTTCTAGCCTACAAACCATGTGGAGACTATAGGTTTCTGAAAAGTAAACTTAGTGAGTGTAACTTGTAGGATAGTGTCCTGGTTGTTCTTTAGAGTTAACAGGAATAATGTTGGTTGGGGTTTGCAAACTGTGGCAGTTAGCAATATCTAGCTGAAGCTTGCATAAGCCTCCAGAATAGCCTCTCGACTCTCTTTGAACTCTGTTAGCCTCTGATACTTTATTTTCTTACATTTCTTTTCCTTCTTTTGGTCCAGAAGGCATTGTTGATCCCACAGTGCCAGGGCCAGGCTCATCCCTGGGACTCATGTCCCACATTTCCAGGGAGACTCACATCCTGGACATCATGCCCCCTGTAGGGGGGAGGGTAATGATTTTACTTACAGAGTTGGGCTTAGAGAGAGAGAGAGGCCGCTTCTGAGCAACAAAAGATATTCTCTGGAAGTAACTCTTAGGCATAATTATAGTTAGGTTTAGCTTCTCTGCTCAGAAATAAGTTTCATAATGACAAGCATCAAAATCAAGGGCTTGACTTAATAACTTGGGAGTCCCTAGTGTTTGAGAGTATATGTTTCCTTTTAACACTGGCTTCTTGTCTGAAGAAACCAAAGACATTTACAGAATGTGAATACAGTAAAGGTGCTGAGGGTTGTAATTTTTCCTTTCCTGGAATACTATGAGTGTCTGCAGTCTGAAAGCCCCATGTATTCCGGAACACTCCTTGGTAAGGGAGCCACAGTTGTGCAGAGATGGGAAGTGTGATGGAAACTGTTCATGTGATATTTCAACACAGTAAGTTGTGACCTAGAAAAGAGAGTCTGCCACCTATGAGTCTCCTTCCATTTCAACTGTTTAAAAACACAATTTCATACATTCTTTCATTTTATTAATGAAATGCTATGTTTCAAACAGAGGGGCCTGCTTGCCAGGTGGAGCTATAATTATGTCTGGGCAGTTGCAGCTGTGCTTGGTTATAAAGCTCTAACTAAAGAAAATAGAATTTGAGTTGCTTTTATGCATCTCATAATATTTCCCCAAATCAGTATATTTTTATGACAGTTAAATAATTTCTAAAGAGAGCTCTGGTTTTTTTTTTTGGCCAGGATATTGAAAACTTGGTGCTGAAAATCACCTTTTTTTAAAAAAAACCTTTAAGCAAATCAACCTTAAAAGTATCCTTTTTTTCCTAGTAAAATCCATTACTCTCTTGACTCTTCTGTTTTTCCCCATTCACTGCTACCAAGTATTTGCAAATCCAGTTAGTTCTAACTGTGAAATAGATCCAGGATCCAGCCACTTCTCACCTCTTAACTATGACCCTAGTCCAGGCTGCATTGCTTCTCGCCTGGACTGCTGCAGTCGCTTTCTGTATAGGCTCCTGCTTCCCTTACATAATATATTCTGTATCCAGCCAGAATATCTTCAATAGGTAAATCAGGAAATCAGATTATGCTTCTCCTCTGCTAAAAATCTCTTCCAGTGTCTACTCTCAGTAAAATCTAAAACTGCTTCCTGGTCTACCAGGCTTTACCTAATCTAAACCCCACTGCTTCTCTACCCTTCACACCTACGTCTGTCCTCTGGGTTAGTCCTCAGGCACACCAAGAAGGGTCTCCACTCTGGACTTCTGCATTGGCTATTCCCATTGTCTGGAATATCTTTCCACACGTATGTGCTTGGTTTATTCCCTCATTTCATTCAGAGCACACAAATTTCATCTTGTCAGGCGGCTGCCGTGGCTCAGCAGGCAGAGCTCCGACCTGCCGTGCTGGAGGTCTGGAGTTCGATCCCTGGTGCCTCCTGCCCATATGCAAATTAAAAAAAAAAATTTCATCTTGTCTATCATGGAGGCTTTTCCTGAAATAGCTACATTCCCATGTGTTACTGTCTGTTCCCTTATCTCAATTTAGATTTTCTTTTCTTAGCATTTATCAGTATGATACATGTTTCTAGTTATGGAAATAAAAACCCCAAGGGAGCAAAACTTTGCTTTTTTCATGCTACATCTCCATGCCTAGGACAGTGCTAGGCACATCATGGATGTCCAATCAGAATTTATTGAATGAATACACAAAGGCCAATGCCTGCTGAGTCTCTTACACTTGGGCTCAGCACCCTTCTTCTGGGAGAGTCACAACCCAAGTTCATGCTTTCTGAAAGCTGGGTATAGCATCCTAGAACCACTCCCTTTGGGAATACAATCTTACCATGTGCAAAATGGCATATTGAATGATAATTTTTCACATTTGCATAATGCCTTAACATTGACAAGTCCTTTACCATATATTATCTCATTGAATTCTCACAGTATTCTTCTCATTTTATAGTTGAGAAAGTGGAGACTCATGTAATGTGGCAGTTGGGATTCAGACCCAGGCTTTTTAAGCTCAGAGGGCTTTTTCCTTCACAAATTCTCTGACTCAAAGAAAATATGCTTGGGCTCTTTTTATATAGGTAGCCTTTCCTAACTTTAAGGACATTGATACACTTTATCTGAGATGAATACTTTAGGTATTAAAGCTTATAGCCATTGGTTTTAAAGTGGTCCCCCTACTTAAAACCATCTCTAGCATGATGAACATATTCTGGGCCTTGGCTGAACTGTGCCCACTTGCTCTTTGCATGGTGGCTGGGTTCCAAGAAGGGGCATTCTGGAGGTGAGTCACGAGCTGCATATCTCTTAAGGTCCACTATCTGAGGTTGCACAATGTCACTTCCACCACGTCTGCACTGGTTCTGTGATTCAAATCCAGATTTAAGGAAAGGGAAAATAAAACAGACTCTATCTCTTGATGGAAAGTAGTAAGGTCATATTGCAAAAGGTGTGTGGATGAGAGATATATGATTGTGTCCTTATTTGGAAACACAGTCTACCGCCAGAAGTAATCCTGAAAAACTGTCATAATTTTATCATCCATGGAGAACAGAGAGTTTTTTTTAAGAATATGATAACCACCCTTTTGAAAAATTGTAGGCAAGCCATTAAGTGCAAGGTATTTATTGTTCTTGATTGTTACAGTGTTGATAATACTTTCACAAGAAAGAAGAAAAACTGAATTTTGGAATTGTGGCAGGTTCTCCATATTTTGTGTATGTAGCTAATGTTTGCCCTCTGTAACAGGAGTTAATGAAGTTAATGGTATACCGTTTGCCACAAGGAAGCTGGGACAAGAAAGTGTAGACATTGCCATTCATTTTCATTAGTGGAAAAAAATTAAGGTAATATTATAAGCTGTGTTGATAATATCTGATTTTACTATGTTCAGTAAATCCAGAAATGGAGAATTGATATGTTGTTATGGTATAGTAGCCTTACCAATTTGAAAAGCAATACTCATACAGGTAGTTTTAAATACATCATTTCTCCTTAGCATTTAGAAATACTTTTAGCATACTACTTGGCACCTGGAGAAACTTAAATATTTGCAAATTTTGGATACTACAATATCTATAAAATCAGCTTGCTTTGTCCTAGGAATTTCTTTTTATGGGGAAAAAATGAAATGCCATGATTAACTGTAGATTCTTACCATATACACTTTTTGCAGGTATATGTCTGTCTGTCTCTCTATATATACATATGTATATATATTATCTACTTGTTTTAACTTTCACTTTATCACTTATCTTAAATTTTTGACATTCTGGTCTCATGTTTTTATTTCTTACCCTCTTCTGTCTCCCCCAGTTCACCCTCCGCCATTTGGCAGGACACTCTGTCTGGATTGCTGAGTTAACAACTTCCTCTGCTGTGATCATGTACTTCTAATCTTTCCCCTCATGAGAGAACTTTTTGTGAATTCTAAGCCATATGCTGCATATCCCTATTTGTCTCTGCACTAAGTTCCAGACACGTGACAAATGTGGCCAAACTATTTACAACAAATGTCCACAGGAGCATTCCTTCTAAGCAAATGGGGAACTGGAGTTGATTCACGGAAAAGTTTCTGTTTGACTTGACTGTCATAAACAATGAGATCACAAAAGTAAATACTCCACATCTGGCTGTCTGGATCCAACTTGCATGGATATTTCTGGAGAGAAAGAAAGAAACCATGTGGATCAGTCAGCATCATTTTGTCCACATAATTATAATATTTTCTAAGAAGTTAAAAGTTGTTGTTGATTCTCTGAATTGCTTTCACTCTCATAAGAAGTAAGCAGTCACTGAATCAACACAAGATAGGCAAATTAAAGTATTTGGATATTTCAGTATAATATGGGGATACTTGTAGGAGAAACAAATGTATAGTTATTAAGTTCACTAATCACAGTCCTGGCTTACTGCAAGAAAATGGTTAGTTGCCTCAGAATGTATAGCTGTCTTTTTCTCCCCGCCTTGATACAGGGTATTTCTTAAGATGCTATTTCATAAAAGAGAGGAGCTTGTCCAAATTCAGAAATATTTCTTAATATTAGATTTTATAATAAATCTATACATATGGATGTGCCAACTTTATTATTTTTTTATGCGTTAATTAAATGATTAAATAGTTAAAACTTCACCAGTAAAAAAACAAAAAACAAACAAACAAACAAAATTTACTAGTAACCATTAGCCATGGAAAGTAATTCAGTTAAGGTGAAAAAAAATCAAGAGTATCCAAATAATAGGCCTGAATATATGTTAAAATATAAACATTTTTTCTTGAAATGCGGTTGTATTAAGGATAATCGATATTTGTTAATTCTTTAACATACTATTTGCCCTTCAAATCTTTTTTCTTTCCTTAAATGCACAATAATAAAATGTGATATTATATTTGGAAGTGTGTTGGCAAGTGAAACTGGAGTTAATCCAATAACTTGGAGTTCCTTGGAGAAAAGGCACTATAGAAACACAAGGTATTATTATCACTATTATTACCGTGTAGAATTGGAAACCCTGCCAGCCCTTTATAAGGCTGACCATTTAATAAGAAATGCAGAATTGCCATAGCAGGAGTTGACAGAGTATCATGTTTTGAAAAAATTTACACAGCTTGGCAGTAAAAAAAAAATTAAATGGCTTACTTAGTTTTCTTGTTGCTATTCTTCATTTTTTTTTCTGATTTTTTTTTTGAGTTCTTCATTTTTGAAAATGATGCTGTCAGTGATTATTTTCCAGGTATAACATATAAGTGAAAATCCCAATGCCTGGAAATATGATGCTTTAGAATGGATTTGTGAAGCACTGCTCTTTGAGATTTAAATGAACAGAGACTCCAAGATGTACCGAAAGATACCAAGTATTTACATTAACATTGGAACATGTGAATAAGAATCGCTTCTATACCTTGGCTTAGGATGTGTTAGTATTAGGGAGAAAGTAAGGAAATCATCTCTGAAGTCAGACTGGTCTCCATTCAAATTTTGGCTACTGATCATGTGACCTTAAAAAATCGTTAGCTTCTCCAAGCATCAGTTTCTTCATCTATAAACTGGGGAAATAAAATTACATAAAAGACAGTTCCTGGCACCTGGATGAGTGCTTAGAGATGGAGGCCCTTATTATTGTCATGATTCCTATTAAAGCTGGCTTAGAACTATATGGGTAGTCATTAACTCAATTATTACCAAAAATATTTATATAGTGTCTAGATAATTCAAATTGCTACTTTTACTTTCTGCTGCTGCTCACTTTTAGTATATTAATTAGCATCTGCATCAGGGAATGAAAGGAAGAAAGGAGAGGTCATAAAAATTAATTCCTTAATTTCGATAACTGTTAACGATTACATTCAGAGGTGAGAGAGAATTTTTCCTATTAACAAAGTGTGTTGGCTTGCTGTAAGTTTTTGCTACATAAATATTATTTGAGTTAAGGAAATGAGGGGGTAAGTTAAAATCATGCTGGCTAATTAGCCCAATATTTTCTCTTTCTGATTGCATCATTATGAGTACTCTAGTTATAAGTTCTTTCTTTAGGGCTCTATTTTCAAAGTTGCTTTAGAAATGTTTCAGAATTTATTTGCCAGATATACCTCCTTCTTACAGTCACAGTATTTCAGTTATCCTCAAAGAACAATAAGAAGAAAATGTGTTTCACCTTTTTCCTTTTGCAGATATCTGTCTTAGGGTTCTTGTTCATATTTAACTTTAGATAAAAGAGGCAGAAATTACCCGTTTACTTGTATATGTGATCCTGTGCCTGAAAATAATTATGAATGAAACATTCTAAGTTTGGTGAACATATTTAGGATTTCAGAGCAATGATTTTAAAACTATGTTGGTTCAGCTATATGTCCGATTGCAGCTTTGATGAAAATACTGGGCTAATACTGGAAGCCACAAATTTTATTGCTGTGTGCTTCTCAGTAGACATGTCTTTATTTAGCTGAGAGAAGTGATGAACCTAGTTGTTATTTTAAGGTGGTATTTAAATTGGACCTGGATAAAAACAGCAAGGTAGTAACATCTCACTGGAGACCAACAAATTTCCATTTCATTCTTCTTTTTATCCTTTTTTGTTTTTTAAAGGAATACATGTTGGCTCCTGTACATCATTCTTCTTACACAATTTTACTTCAGTCCCCCACTTATACATACATGCATCCACATATAGTCATTTACTTTGTTCTCTTTTAAAAAAATATTTATTTATTCTTTCTCCCTTAATTTTTCCCTTGTCTTCTCCCTGCTGGTGTCAAATGAATTCCTCTTTCTGCAAAAGCTCAGCAGGAAGTGAATTAATACAACAGGAATGCAACCAGAGTAGTGTCAGGATGCTGGAGTGATCACTGTATTTGAAAAACAGAATTGAAAAATATCCAGCAGCTAAAAGTTAGGGGGGAAATCTTGAGACATCTTATTCATTTCCAACCATGGAAGCATTTGCAGCATCTCCAAGATACTCTGAGACAAAAATAATAAAAACAGACAGAAATGCTGCATTTGGGATATGTTTGAATACATTTTTAAGTTAGCAACTCACAAACAACCTTGAATATTGAGATGTGAGGTTAAAATGAATGGAAATACAATATTCCCCCTACTCCATCCACTTGGATATTATTATTTCCAGCAGTGAGACCACTTCAAAAATTCATCTTCCAAAGATAAAAGCGTCCATGTTTTAGCCATCCTTCATCAATGGCAGGTTGTGATGTTGCAAGGGAATCCTTGCTGCTGAGGTCAACAGCAACTTAGCCATTATTGAAAGGACGTCTATTTTGTCTCCTGCTGGGTCCATGACTAATATTCAATGAAATATCTGATGTTTAAAAACAAGATTGCTTAGTCTTACAATTGTTATTAAATTCTTTTCCTGGGCTATAATGTATAGGCTTTGATCTAAAGTCCTACCGTTGCTAGAAGGACTTGTGTAATTACGATAATGTGCACTGCTCTTTTTGCTATTCCTATAGGGAAAATAAACCCCACATTAGTTCCCTATTAGTACTTGACTTGGAAAAGTTAAAAAGCATCAGAAAAAGGTTAAACAGAGTCAAGTACACATAAGAGAGCCGTGGTTATTAGTGTTCAGGGAGCCATTAAAAAATTCTGCTTATACAGAAGAATTTATTGGTGCTCCTGCTTCTGGCTGCTTTATGCATTTTAGTAAAGAAGTAAGATGAGAGTGTGTGTGCGTGCGTGTGTGCATGTGCGTGTGTGCATGTTTGCACACATTTTCCAGATATAATTGAACAAGGACTTTAGCTATATGGTTCTGTCACTAATGCCATTCTTGTTCTCCTCTTCACCCCCTTCTCCCTCAAGTTTGTTTCCTTAATTTCCAGCTTCCCAGACATTATTACAATTCTGGAAATCCATCAGACCATTTTTATTAGGGCAATGCAGGAAGAATATGCCTATTAACTCTATGGACTTTTTTTTTCTGGTACGAATATATTGGGAAACCTTTTTACTTAGGTAGATATTTGAAGGTAATTATCTAAAGAAATAACTCAATATGCAGTTTCATGAACCAGAAAAGGGTGTGAAATTCTATGTTTTTTTGTGCTTTGAAGTGTTTCTTTTATATAGTTTATTTAAAAAGACGTGGGTTTATGGTTTAAGGAAGTGACTTGAACATATTCATTTAACTAGTCCTTCCAAATTCTCATTGAAATGACCAAAGGAATATAAAATTAATGAAAAAGTACCAGAATTGAAAACTAGGATACAATGCTACTAACACTGAGAAACTTGGAGACATTTTTGTAAAATATGCTGTAGACAAGATTGAACTATGGGGATAGTCAATTGGCATGTCAAAGAATGTCTTCCGTACTTTCTAAAAGGAAGAGACCCTGAGAATAACTTTGTTGTGAGCTTGGGGTGTCAAGGGTGGAGTGTCAGGGAGATGAAGACAAAGGGTGTCTTTAGGATGGGAATAGGGAGAGGACAAATATTGATCTGTTCTGTATACCAGGCAGAACAATGCATATCATTCATTTCTAACTCATTCTTAGAGCACGTCTGCCTAAGTTAACTAGGACTTGCTTGCTGTCACAGCTAACTCCTAACATCCTATTTTTTGTGTTCCTTTTAATGCCTTTTCATTGTTGTCAGAGCACATACTTTGAATGACTAGAATCCTTTTAAATTTATTGATGCTTGTTTTATGGTCCCCCATTTATCTATCTTTGTAAAAGTGCCATTTGCATTTGAGAAGGATGCGTATGCTACTGTTGTTGGATGAAGTCCATTAGGCCAAGTTGGTTAATTAGGTTGCTCAAGACTTCTAAATCCTATTAGATTTTCAAATGATTGTCTATTTGTCTATTGCTCCTTGCAGTTCTATCGGTTTTTCTTCATGTATTTTGAAGCTGTGTTAAGTGAACAAAAGTTTAGGATGCTTATGTCATTTTGATATATTGACTCCAATCAAGCTATGATATTTATTCTGAAATCTACTTTGTGTGATAATAGTACAATCACTCCAGCTTTATTTTTTGAATTTTATAACTCTTTACTGAAATATAAAATATATATAGAAAAATACACAAGTTGTAAGTGTATAGCTCAATGGATTTTCTCAATTTCAACATATAACCAGCATTCTGATTAAGAGATAGAATATTACTAGCACCTCTTAAGTCCTCATTGGACTCCTTTTGCATCACTACCCCATGTTAAGCTTTCTTTTGATTGGTGTTGGTGTGTAGTACTTTTTCCATCCTTTTAAAATTAATCTATATATGTCTTTGCATTTAATGTTTTTTTTTTGTAGGCAGAATAAAGTTAAGTATTGCTTTTATATTTAATGTGATAATCTCTGCCTTTTATTGGGATATTTATACCATTTATATTTAATGTAACTATTGATATGGTTTAAATCTATATATATGTGCTATATTATATCCTGTATACTATATTATATTTTTCTGACATTTCATTCAACATACTGTCCTCAAGTTTCATTCACTTAGTTGCATAACTCACTTCACTCCTTTTTGCAGCTTCTCAGTAGACCACTGTATGTATACACCACAGTCCCCCCTTCCATTCCCTAGTCATTGTACCCCTAGGCCACCTCCATCATTCTGAATTGTGAATAATGACACCATAAACACCAGTGTGCAAATGTCCATTCATGTCCCCACTCTCAGTTCCTCCAGGTATATAACTAGCAATGTAGGATCAAGCACCACCACCCCCGCCCCCAGCCTCCTGTGATATCAGCACACTGCCCTCCTGAGGGGCTGCACTTTTCAGCTTCCCTAACAACAGTAAATAGGTACATCTTCCTCTCCACATTTTCTCCAGCACTTGCTTCTCTCTGTTTACATTTAAACGGTTTTATTTGCACATCATACAATCCAGCATAAATTGTAAATCAGTGGTTTCAGTATAGTCACATAGCCAGCCATGCCTTCACCACCACAATTGATATGAAGACATTTCCTTTCTTCCACGAAAAATTCCATACCCCTACCCCATATTGCCTGATTGTTGACATTTAGTTTTGACAAAATGGCTTTGTCACAGTTAGTGGAAGCATATTATATTGCCTTGATTGTATTTTTTCCTGTATAGCATCCCATTTTCAATACCTTGCAATGTTGACATTCATTTGTTCTCCCTCATGCAAAAACATTCTTATATTTGTATATTTAACTACCATTGTTGTCCACTCTAGGCATTCCTAAGTTATACTATCTCAGTTTTTATTTTCTATCTTTCCTGATGGTGTCATACGTGCCCCCAGCTGTTTTCCTTCAACCATATTCACACATTCAGCTTCATGCGGTGTACTTACATTATTGTGCTACTCTCAGATAGTATTGTGCTATCCATTTCTGAATTTTTACAATTAATCCTGTTATACAATCTGTACTCCTTCAGCACTAAATGCTAAATCTCTACCCTCTTTCTATCTCCTATTAACCCATGTCCTTAACTTTAATTTTCAAAGTTCACTCATTAATATTAGTTCATATTAGTGAGACCATTCAGTATTTGTCTTTTTGTTTCTGGCTAATTTCACTTAGCATAAAGTCCTCAAGGTTCATCCACCTTGTTACATGCTTCATGATTCTATTCTGCCTTATAGCTGTGTAATACTCAATCATATGTATAATATATACCACAGCTTGTTTATCATTCATTCGTTGATGGGCATTTGGGCTGTTTCTATCTCTTGGCAATTGTGAATAATGCTGCTATAAACATCAGTGGGAGGTTGGGGCCAAGATGGCGGCTTAGCAATGTGCGCGTTTTAGTTCGTCCTCCAGAACAACTACTAGATAACCAGAAACAGTACAGAACAGCTCCCGGAACCACAATAGTGACAGGAAACACAGCGCGCCCAGGTCTGGAGCAGCTAGACTGACGGCAATTCGCCCGAACGGTGAGTTCCCCAAAGCCGCGGCGGCCAGCGGCCAGCGCCCAGCCCCCCTCCCCCATAGGCGGCTTCTCGGACAGAAAGGAAAGAGACTTACAGTAGTGGGGATTGAATCCAACCAAGCGCCAGTTGTGGCATTAATAAACAAATTCTGATTACCAAAAATAGGCCCCCAGCTCACGCGAAACCGGGCAAGTCAGAAGTCGCTTATTGGGCTAACCGAAAAAGAGGAAAGGGGACAAAACAGGGGTTTTCGTGGCTGTTTCTACGGAGACTTGGCAGCCTCTGGATTCAGTGGCGGGACTTCTCGGGCTGCAACTGCCCCACGCATAGGCAGAAACAGACTGCTTTCAGGGCTGTCTCCCACATGAGCCTTCCCCAGGGGAGGGGTGAAGCCCAACTTAGGTGGAATCCCTCTCTCAAGGAACTCAGACCCCAGGGCTTGGCAAATTGAAGCCATTAAAACCAGCCTACAACCTCTCCTCTGTCTTGACCACGCCCCCAGCAGGGAGAGCCTTCCAAAGTTAAAGGAGACATGACATCTTTTGCTGGTGGGACCTGCAGACAGACAAGCGCCACATACTGGGCAGGATAAGAAAAACAGAGCCCAGAGACTTCACAGGAAAGTCTTTCAACCTGCCGGGTCTCACCCTCAGGGAAAACTGATGCAGGTGACTCCTTCCCCCTGGTAGGAGGCCAGTTTAGCCCGGGAAAATCCGGCTGGTGTCAGTAATACCTATGTAGACCCTCCTAAGGGTGGGGAG